>BQNB010034206.1:0-51773 GCA_026074375.1 Tanacetum coccineum
TCTTTCTTAGTCATTATAAAAAAGAGAAGGGAAAAGGAGAATACCTAAGGAGGAAGAAGCCTAAAAAAGAAAGAGTCTGGAGTAGGAGAAACAACGGCGGAAAAGAAGGGACAGCTCCGTAAATAGTGTATATTTTTTGATTTTGAAAAGGTAAAGGACAAATGTGAACAAGTGGAACTATTTATAGGGGTAAAAACCTAATGGACGCAATGTTTAGAGGGCCACAACGTACATGGCTCGTGACGTCGGAACCACTCGGACCAACCACGACACTAAGAAACACATGGATAGGAACAGACCATGTCACCAAAGGCAGTAAGAAATAAATACAGCAAGCATTGAACAGAAACAATAAATGTCAACACAGAACATTAATGACTAGAAATAATATGAAGTCTAGCACCGGCAAGGAGGTTTGCCAATACTAGAATTGGGGGACATAATGAGGTATAGTCTCCGCCGGAGCCTCCGTAGGAGAAACATGACTAATCACCTTTGCTGGACTAGCAAGGCCTAAGCCAGACACATACCCCAGAGAAGCTGGTATGTCAAAGGATATATCAGCTTCAGAGTCACTAGTTTTGTGTCGGATGAGCAAAACCTAAGGACAACCTAACATAGTAGTATACTAGTCTGGACCACTGTCCTTAGGCTGACATGTAAACGACAACTGGGTCAGCGAGCAAAGAGGAAGTACCAACCCAGCGAATGCCTCGCTGACCCTATACGACAACCATCATTCTCTTGTCGTCTAGTAAGACTCGAGTAGTATAAAGAGGGAAGCCTATTCCCTCGAGATGAACAACACACATAGTCTGAGTTGGTCCCAGACTAAAATCCTGAGGCAAGCTAACAGTGTTCTTTCTTAATTTTAGCTAGGATACAAAGGAGCAACCTTCGAAGGAGCCGAGTTAAACCAGATATTCACAAAGATTGAAGCCCATTTGCCAAGCCTAATAGGCCCACCTGAATTTACTTCAACAGTTTAATTCAAAAATAATGTTGTAGTTTGATTATTTAATAGAGTTTATAATTAATCTATCATTAAAAAGAGTTAATCTTAATTCAACATTATGAATTAAGTTTTTTTTTGGGTAAAAGGTTTTACCCTGGTAAAATATATTAATCACATCAACAGTTTAGAACAATGGAATGTGGCTGAAGTACCACATTAACCTCAAGCACACGCTTGAACACCCACTACATACGCATGTGACATGCTACAATATCATTAACTAGATCATTACATAACCTATAATCCCTATGGGAATAGACAACTTTAAGGAACAAAACGCTCTCCACCGAGCCACCAACTATATGAAAACCCATAACCAGCCCTTACAAAAATGAATACAACTACACATGAGGGTTGATTAGAGAGCTAGGGATCTTCCAAATCTGAAGAAAATGCTAAACATTCTTCGTCCTTTTAAAACTACAAGTAAGGAGCTTCAAACAGACCGTAGATATAATGGCATCAACAACCTGATATAATGATCGACTTTGTTGAGCAAACAACCTATTGTTTCGTTCCTGTCATATGAAGTAGGCTAGGAGGACCCAGTCAAGAACTATTTTACAATAACAGCTCGAGTAGATTTCTTGGTAGCCAACGAGTCTAGGAATATAACTATCCTGCTTAACGAAGACGGAAAATTCGAAATACGAACATAAAAGGGCTTTAAAAACATTTCCAAACCTCTAGGAGGTAATGAGCATTCAAAGAATAAATGATCGTAAGTATCAGGCTCAGAACTTACACAAGGGGCACCGAAGAAGAGTCAAATCAACATTACTCCCTACATCCCATTGTTTTAGGCGGTCTTGGGTTTTAAGTTTCCGTTTAATAGCCAATCACAAAAGAATAGCATAACGTAGGATATTTTGCGGGTACCAAACCAGCTTATACCAAGAAACAATAAGACATCGAGGTCTTATCGACTCCCAAGCAGTAGCAACTGAAAAATCAACATCCTCATCGTTTACCTTCCTCCATACTAACGTATCAGTAGCATGGGCATCTAACTACAAAACCGGAATATTACAGATCAAGGGGAATTTTAATTGCCACTCATTTGGCCATAACCAACTGCCATTCGAAATAACATAACTTACCTTAGCCGTCTTCAAAAATCCAGCCTCATATATATCTCTATTTGAGACATAATCTAATATTAGACTATGAATACACCAATTATCAGCCCATGTTGCCACCTTCGTCCCGTCCCCCAAACGATACCAAATGAATTATCGGACTAAGGGTCTAACTTGGAGAATTTTCCACCATCCCCATGACATATTACCTCGAAGAGGAATATCCCATAAAGAACGACCTTGAAGCTTATAGATGTGAATCCACTTAACCCATAAAGTCTCCTTTAAAGCTAGGATACTCCAAATATGAGTTGAAATGAGGGCTTGATTAAACGCTTCCAATCGCCTTATACCTAAACCGCCTTCATGTTTAGGTAAACAAACGATCTCCCATGCTACTTTGTCCTTTCCTCTACGCATATCGCCTTAACACCAAAGAAAACCCCTCATGGATTGCTCCAAATCAAGCATAAGCCGGGATAGAAGTATAAAAACCGAGGCCCAATACACGTGCATAGAGGCAAGAACCGACCGAATAAGTTAAACCCTACCGACAAAGGAAAGCGACTTATTCTTCCAATCCTTGATTCTCTTTCTGACTTTTTCAACCAATTCTGAACAATCCCGATAAATTAATCTCGACGGCATCAAAGGAACCCTAAGTTATTTAATCGGGAGCTTGCCTTCATCAAACGGAAGAATGTTAAGAATATTAATTTTTACATAGTTAAGAACATTGTAGAAATACGTAGTGCTTTTCGGGAGGCTAGGACTGAGACCAGATGCATCTTTGAATTCTTCCAACGAATCCATTATAACTCGAGCAGAATTAGCATCTCCATGAGCAAATAAAAACAAGTCGTCAGCAAAACAAAGATTAATAATGTTAAGTTTGGAGCAGTACCGATGGTAAGTAAAGCTTTCTGACTCACGAACTCTCTTATTTAACATAAGAGTAAGAATCTCCATTACAAGAGTAAAAAGATACGGGGACATCGGACGCAAACCTCTCTTCCTTTTAAAATAACCGTGAAGACCTCCATTAATACTAATCAAGAATGAAGTAGATGTTACACACTCCATAATCCAACCAATCATACGGGTATGAAAACCAAACCTAATAAGAACCTCCTTAAGAAAATTCCAATCAACCGTATCATAAACCTTTTGAATGTCCACTTTAAAAGCACACTGAGCAGGCCTGTGATCCAAATGATAGTTATGCATCAGATATTGGGTAAAAAGAATATTATCCGATATGCTTCTTCGAGGGATAAAAGCAGATTAATTTAAGCTAACCAAACCCGTAAGGCAATCCTTCATTCGATTAGAGATAATCTTACTTATGCATTTAAAAAGGACGTTGCAACATGAAATAGGCCTATAGTCATTAATCCTCATAGGAGTAGCAACCTTAGGAATTAAAGCAATAATGGTGTGATTAAGCTCTTTAAGAAGAACCCCGTTAACAAAAACTTCCCGAATCGCTTTAATAACATCATGAGCAATAATATCCCACGCCTCTTTGAAAAAAGCTATTGAGTAAGCATCCAGACCAGGCGCTTTATCATCTCCTATAGAGAATATTGCCTCCATAATTTCATGGTTGGAGACCTCACGAACCATGTGATCAGCCACTTCATTTAGAATCTGATTTTGAAACAGATCATTAGAGTTTAGCGGGTTTATAGCTGCCTGCTGGCCTAAAAAGGTTGTATAATGATCAATGAAAGCCCTTGGGACCTGATCATCAGTAAGGATATCCCCATTGTTTAGCGTAATATTATCAATACGATTCCGAGAAGCTTGATTCTTAACCACTTTATGAAAATACACATTGTTAGCATCACCTGATTTGAGCCATTTAACCTTCGCTTTTTGTTGGAGAAACCGCTCTTCAACTCGAGTAGCCTCATTAAAAGCATTAAGGTAAGCAGCCACAACTCGAGTAGCCTTATTCTTAATTCCATATTAGATGGATCAGAGTCAAGAGCAGAATTTGAAACTTTGTCCAGCACATATCTTAGATCTCTTAATAGGTTTTCAAAAAATATTTTCCATGATCGTATAGAAGCTTGCTAATGGTTTCCTTGAGACTCTTCAACGTAAACAACTTTAAACATCCAAAACCCACTGACTTGATTCTGCCATTCATTAGCCATAATCTCCTTAAACCTTGAGTGCTACACTAGAATATTAGGGAATTTAAACATGTAAGGTCTAGTAGGGGTCTGCATAGGAATTCTAAGGATAGCTGGTGCGTGATCAGATATGCGATAGGGATGGAAAAATGCACTAGCACCCTCAAATAGACTCGAGAACTCCAAATTTGCCATGATTCTATCTATCTTCTTTAAAATGCCATTCATTCTAGAAGTTTTTTGGTTCTACGTGTAACGTAAACCAGAGCTATTCACATTCGTGACCTCGATATCTTCAACACATTCCTGGAAATCCTGCATAGCAGTATCAACAAAAGACGTACCTGTAGATTTATCATCAGTAGTTAAAGAGACATTAAAGTCACCAAATAAACACCATGACCTTCCTCTAATATAAGCTTTATGTACTTGGAGGTTCTGCCACAAAATTCATCTTTTTTGGTATCGATTATGAGCATAAATCTAAGAACATAAAAGATCCTTTCTATCAGCTTTGAAATGCACACACGTATGCATAACTCGATCATCAAACGAGATAACCACGACATTCACGATATCTAAATTCCAACCTAAGATTATTTGAAGACCCTTTATCATAAACAACACCATTCGACGTCCATTGCCAAGACCGAAACACTTTAGGACATAATTTATCAAGACCTGAGTTCCCTACATGAGATTCTAAAATTGCACAAACATATAAATTATTATCATAAATTATTTGTCGAATCTCCTTTTGCTTAGGGGGTTGGTTCATACCCCTAATGTTCCATGATGCTAAGCTATACATTAGGAACCTTAGTAACGGGAGTGCTTGCCCCCTTTTGTAACTCCTTTGTTTGTTTGCTATTTAGAACCCTTGGCTTCTCCACAAACACTTCTTCCACATCATCGTCATCCACCTTATAGTCATCTTCATCCGGTCCTTTATCCACAACAGCACTATCAAGGACCTTATCCGCTTCCATTAGGGTTTCAAATGAGTTCTTTAGAGACATAACATCAACTTCATCATTAATAAAGCTTGTCTTTCGAACCGGACCTTCAATTAGTAGAGTTTTACCGTCATTTGGCCGGATTTGAGTGTAAGACACTTCACTAGATCCGACATCTTTGGAACCAACACGATACAAAAGATTACTGCATAGGCTTTGTAGTTTGATTACCAACACCTTCATTGTTCCGCAGACTTGGTTTACTTTTTCCTTTCCCTTTCTTACGAGTGACTTTCATAAATCCGTATCTTTCTACCACATGGAGAAAAGAGGAAGGGAAAAAAGTAGGGGAAAGGGAAAAAAAAAGGGGGGAGCAGCAGCAACCTTAGGTTTCTTAGGGCAATCATCATCCATATGGTCAAAAATCTTACACGTATCATAACGGGGGAGGGGGGAGGGGGGTTCCCATTTATATTCGACCTTAACTGTTTCCAAAGAATGTTCAGAACCATTAGGAAACGGGATAACAACCACAACAGACTCTTTAAGAGCAGTTATAGAAGAAACTTCAATGAGGGCACAAGCATAATCATTCCTTCCCTAAGATTTCTGACACATGGTGCTTGTATAGGCGTCAAGCATGATTGGACGGCCTAATTGGGACGTGATCAAGCTTAGTCCAACTTCAGAGTATGCCACCACAGGAACATTGTGGAGTTTCACCCAGATAGGAGCATTCGTGATAGCCTCCTTAGAAAGCCTTGTGTTAGGCGTCCATATGTTCAAAAAAATGGGAACTAAACGAATCAGCCAAGGGCCATTTTCGAGTACCTGTTCCATTCCTTAACTTGTCACGAATTGAAAAAAGAAAAATCCCTTCTTAAGAATAGTTCGTTCCAACCCATACTTTGCCCATGCGTTTTTCACATAATTTTCAACCAGGGGAAACGCAAGTCTTTTTCCAATGAAATAGCCATATAACGTATTTTTAAAACGGTTACTTACTTCCTCAATAGCTGTTAAAGGAATCGTCACATGAGCACCATCCACCACCTCTGAATTCTACATTTCAGTCAGTCGTACCGCCTTAGGAGGCGTACGTTCTTTAAAAACAGAAACAAAAGATAGTTTGTCACCACACACTTTATCACCAGAACCCTTATGGTTATTAGTCTCATAAGGGGTCTTAGTAGAATTTTCCCCATAAATAGGAGTAACAAAAGTACCAGGAGCAGCCATGTTAACGTTGCGCATGGCCTTCCTTAACAAACCTTCATTCCCCACCACTTTGCCATCAATGTTTATAATTCTTGATGCAAGATTACCACATTGTACCTCCTTAGCAGCCAAACTCTCTTCCCCACGTTCCATTAAAACACCCAGAACCAAACAGTTAGGAATCCAAGAGAAGAAAAAAACCCTAAAAATTAGGGTTTTTCAATCGCAACACTAATAAACCTAACCAGCTCCCATAATGACAGATAGACAATGAATAATAATGATACTAGAACACAAAAAAAATGAAACCCTAAAACAAGAATCAAAGAAACCCTAACAAATAATACAATTCGACCACAAAATAAGGAATAGTTATAACAAATTCCAAGGAAACTCAATTATAACGCATCATTATTAAGTTTTAGGATTGAATTAAATATAAGGAGTCAAAGATACCAGATTAGGGTTAAGACGATTTCCTAAAAAAACCCTAAAAAACAAAACCTCAAAGAACCTATGGATTCAAGGATTAACAACCTGTATGAAACTTCAATAGAGGTTAGATCACAAAGTTATAAACCTAGATTAGGGCCATAGCAGATAAAATCACAAGAATGGTAGTATTCATTGAAGATCGATTAGGGTTAGATGTGGGTTGATTATGAATTAAGTTTTTGAAAAAAAATATTCATAATTATTAAGTCGATCATAATAACAAAAACACCATACATGCACAATGTTAAATATCAAATTGAAACATACCTTTTATTTCAAATAGTAAACAAGTTTAAGATATGTACCGATTTAGTACCTCAAACTTTATATCAACCATAAAAACCATCAAAGTTTTAAAACTATTCTATTCTTATGTAATTTTTATGTTAGAGCGGAACATTTTTCAAACTTGGTTATTATTTTGTGATTATTGTTTATGTTTAGTCGTGCATTAACGGATTGTACATAAAGTTGGATGAAATTAGGTAAATACAAAAGGTGGGTGTTTAAGATTAATATACAACATGTTAATGCATAGATGGATACTTTAAGCACACTAATTTTGGAAAAGTTACATAAAAATTAAAAAGTTTTTAAATTTTAATGGTTTTTATGATTAATATAATATTTAAGATATCAAATTCGAACACTCATAAAATTTTGTTACTATTAAGTGAAATATTCGATATTAAACAGACGGATATTGATAGTAAACAAATAAGGTTTATTTACTCCATTACTTAAAATTCCGAATACAAGAAAATGTATTTCAAGAAAAAAAATAGGTAAATAAATAATGTTTTTTATGCAAGTATGTCAAACGGGAATGACTTGCTGTTAGTGGAAATATTACGATATTTAAACTAAACAAGACATTTGGTTTTAATAATGAAAAACAAGTAACTTGTAATACATAACGTATAATGTGCAAGTTACGCGTGACCACAACTCATCAACGCATACATTCATCAACACCTCTCGACGTCTCGAGTCTACTCATGCTTCAACAAAAGGTACGAATATGTTTGTTAAGTTGCATTATGATCAACCCATTTAACAAACCATTAAAAATGATTAACACGTTTTTACAAACTAGCCTAATGATTAAAACCTATTTTATCATTAAGACATTTTTAATAAACCATTTTAAGTTTACTTACATCACCACTAAACAAATGTTTTTAAGTAATCCTTTACTTAATAATGATTAATCACATTAGTGAATAAGAGAAATTAGGATTAACCATTTTTGGAAACAAATCTTATAAGATATTTCATATTTTACAAATCTTCTCTTTTTAATGTTAAAATTGATTTTCTTTCTAGAACAAACTCAAATCAGTTTTTATAACTACATTAAGATCTAAGCAAAAGATTTTAAAAGATTTAGAAAGATTTCTAACAATTTTGAGATTGGACTGTGCGACCCACGGATCCACCTAAAAGGCAGACGGATCTACCATCCCTGGATCCATGGCACCTTGACGGCTAAGTTTTGGGTTTTATATAAATATCACCCATTTGCTTAGTTTTTCACCCAAGCTTTTCATAACCTTTCTTCCACATTATTACATATATTTAGGATCATTATAAACAAGTTTTTATAATGTAAAAACACAATTAATCATATCAACAAAACCCCAATAACCCTTGATCATAATGCTTCTAACTTTCATTTGTTGTAAGCATGATTCTACATGATCCTCCATTCAAGCAAGCTTAGAGATCTTGCCATCATCAATGCCACCACACATACCTACAATATATGAAAGAATTTGATCGACAACAAGCAAGAGACTTGTCATCTCATTCAACTACATTATGCTTAGTTGAATCTTGATTGTTTTAGATTGGGCTTTTACATCCAATTGAGACAAATTTTCCACCATGACTTGGATCATCATTATAAACTATTTGGGTATCAAACATTATACAAAAAACGATGTTAGGTGGTTTATGGGTAGAGGAAATAAAACATAAGTGTATTAATTAATGTTGGACCATAAACATAAACGGCTTGGTTGCACCTGAAGAAGGACTCGGTATGTTTAGCTTATTATCGGAGACTAGAAGTGAGTCGAGCGACGTTAGTTTATTCTCTACCTCGAATAGGCCTCCGTATTTAGCTTAGTTACCTGATAAAGTGCAAAGCGACGTTGTGTGGTTTTTCTCTGGCCTTGAAAGGAGCCTGTTGATTTAGTCTGAAGTAACTCTCGAGTTGGGTACATCGAGCGGATGGATAGGGCAAAGAGAGACTTCGAAGCTAAACCCTATAAAATCATCATGTTCGGTTTGCACTTCTTTACTTCTCGTGTACATTTATATGTTGCCTTATATCGATTTATATTTATGTTTTCATTGCATCTAATTTTGGTGTTAGTATATGTTTGTTGTAGTGATAAGCCTTTGTTTGGATGTTAGTTAGTATTATTGTTGTAGAGATAAACTTTATTTGGTTGATACAAAAGTTTTAAGTTTATAAAGAAAACATATTCACCCCCCTACGATTCCATAATTGGTACTAGAGTCACGTCGGTCTAGTTTTTAAAACAAATGGTTTTAAAATTAAAGTACGGTCCATGTATCAAATTTCCTATCAAGCGACACATAATGTGAAAAGTTCTTTGTTTAGTACTTACAAGTTTTGGTGTTAAATATAAAGTGTTACAATAGCTTGAAGGTCTTTTAAAGAATCCCAAACAAAGGGAATAATGTGTCTAAAAGTGTGATAAACGATTCTGCCAAAATTTCACCACTTGTGCGATCCACGGATCCACCAAAAGTGGATCCGTCCATGAGATCCGTCGGTGGCATTTTCAGTTTTTGTCAAACTTTAAAAATTCGTAGAAAATCAACCGTGCGTCGGATTTCGATGATTCAAAAACCAAAATTGAAGGATTTTGAGTGTACTTTCCAATGGAATTGGTCTCAATTACTAATTCAAATTTTAAGTTTGTCAAATAAGCAAAATTCCATAGAGTGTCCAAAACCAAAATTTTGTTTTAGCGTAAAAAGTTGATTTTAACCTTTCCTTTTGAGTCGGACACTTCTAGTTGGTTTCCTTTTGAAAGTTGTTGTATTTTATCATTAGAAAGTAAATGTATTTTTCAAACTTACTGATGGGATGAAAACTAATTTATTTACAAATAAAATCAAGTTATGTATACGTTGTTATATTTAATACACAAAATGAAGTGTAGTATTTATATGTGTTATGCTAAATGATTATTTGTTCTACTTTGCATCTTAATATTGTTAATTAACCTCTTGTATGCTTATTTCATTCGTAGTTGAGCTTCCTTGTTGATTAGCATAATTTTGTCATGTGCGTTATTAATTAGTGTTCATGTATATGCGTCAATTGATCTTATGGTAGATCTTTTGCACTAAGTTGAGAAATTCCTTTTGCATTGCATATAGGTATAGATCACTATGTTTACAAATGTTATATCAACCTTTTGTACATCCTATAATTAAGGTTAACCGACTTAGGATTGAGAGCTAAGCAAGTTTGTCAAACCTTTTGAAAAATATTGTCTTGCACGATTATCCTGTTACTAGTTCATGTTATCAAATGTTTCACCACCATATATTAAACACTTTTATTTTATCAAAGTCTACTTAGGATTGAGAGCTAAGCAAGTTTGTCAAACCTTTTGAAAAATATTGTCTTGCACAATTATCCTATTACTAGTTCATGTTATAAAATGTGTCACCACCATATATTAAACACTTTTATTTTATCAAAGTCTCAAGAAAGTCTCTAAGATATATCATCTTATTATCTTGCTTAAACATGGGTTGTCTAAACAAGAGAAAAAATCATAATAACACATTAGTATATAAGAAAAGGAAAATGTGTTTTAAAACGTAGTTTGTGCTTGCATTAGTCTAATTCACAATCACAACTAATAAATATTTTGATTAAAATGAACTTAGAATTTCTTGTAATTCTAAATTTGAAAGATTAACTTTCTTTGTAAGAAAACACTTTCATTTTGAAGTTTTATCTTCGAATAAATTTTTACATTAACATTAACTTGAAATGAAAATATTCGCTATTGTCAAAAGCTTGATAATATTATATAAACATGTAGTAGTTTCGAAAAAGATTCGTAATGCTTAAAAATGACTAAGATAATTTTGTGAACTCTTTAGAAGTCAAAATCTAAGCATATTGTGCATCACATATAAAATATACGACAATACCAAAGAAACAAGTAAACTCATTATTTTAAATAATCTCACACTTAAGACTAGTCTTAGTCTTAATAAAAAACATTAGGAAAATATTTATTTTTTTCTTTTAAAAGAGTGTTAGTGAGGGTCAAGACAGATTTTGGACATATATCTATTCATTATTCAAATTATGATTGATATTATCTTTCGAATCTAATTGCCATGTTCTTTTGAGTTTAGATATGAAATCGGATTCATTATTTGTCTAGCTTCAAGATTATATCAAAACCATAACAAAAGATATTATCTCGAATCTACGTACTCAATCACACTAGGTTGATATGAAAATAATATCATCCCTTTCAAAGACGAGAAGAATATACATCGGTTCATAACTCGCACTTGTGATAATGATGATATTGAGTCTACATGTCCAACAGGTGTGTTCCTATTATTAATAATAACATGTTTGAAATGCCCGTCAAAGTAGGATTGACGACTTGGATGTTTCGTCCGAGATATTCAAGTAATTTACCTTGCAATGCATTTGGTAAACTTGTCATTTCCGAAAAACCAAACACGAGCAAATGCACAATATATGTAACTTTGCACATACAATTGAAAAGCACGAATCAAGACTCAAATCCAGTTTTTGTTATAACCTTTTCTCTCTATACCAAATAAGCATAACATTATTTTTAACTAAGTATTTAAAACGAGAACAATTCAATTATCTAAGATTAGGATTAGGAATTATGGAACATATTCTATAAACCATTATTTTGCTTTCTTTCTATAAGTGATATTAAGTGGACTTCGAATATAAAGATGATTATTATTCAAACGATAATTAATCTTATTATTCTATCCAATTACAAATGTTCAAAATATGAACATGAAGTCAAGATTAGAATTTATCTAGATAACGGAAATATCAATAAAACGACCATAGATATTTTCCAAGTCTACATGTTTAGCTATTTTTAGTTATTACATGAAATTACGAAATCGATCATAAGACGAAAAGTATAATCATCGAATTGCAATTCACACTTGTATTGATGATGCTTTGTTATGTCCAAATGTTCATAATTCTTGTGTTATTAGCAATGGTCAAAAATATGCTAAAAGCTAACACATTCCTAGTAGGATTGACATCGTTGAAATTCAATTGGGAAATTTACGACAACTTTCACGTTAAGCTTAAAACTTAGACGTCAAATCCGAAAGTTCAAACCAAGAACCCTTATAACATATATAAGCTTCTCCCATTACTAAAAAGTAAACACCATCGCCCAAATAATGGGAAATCATGTTCTGTCTATTTTTAGACTCCCTTGCGACCTATGAATCCTCCATAGGGAGATCCGTCTTTGATTTAGGTAGATATGTCTGTGGTCATTAAATTTGAATATCTTCCTTTTATCTTTTTGCACTTGTCTAAGGTCTAACATACATATAACTAACCTTTAGTACATCATAATTTCTACAATTGAATATTCACAATATCTATTGAGGTAAATAACCTTAACAAGATTACTTTCAAAAAGATATGCAAAGGTGCATTCTTAGAAAGCTTTAATGTAGCACATTTCACCTTGTCACACTTAAGTATACTCCTAAGTTCGAGAAGACTCAATCTTGTTTAAACTCATGACATCTTGCTTTCTCTCTTACTTAACCCTAGAATTATACACATCATGATTAGGATTATGAGAACAGGAATTGAAACATATTAGTTGAGTCATATTAGGCCAATTATTAGTGGACAATGTAAATTTCATCTTTGCTACACTTCATTAGGCAAGCGCGGGAATTCTACTTTATTCAAAAATGAGAATGACTACTGGAGAATCTATTACACTAGAAATTTAATTTAACCTAACGGTTGAATTGCTTCTGGGAAGGAAGTTGGGTTCGTGGTATAACCCATAAAAATGGTTGTGTTTAGCCTGAATTGAGCACCACTAGTGATAGTCTCATATTCATTCTCTAACTTGATTAAATGGCTCTTTCTAAATATTCCTAATGTTAGTCTACATTGATGAACTTTGTATTTCATTAGGATTGCTCATTAAACGAGTAGTAATTAGGATTCTCCATAGTCGACCTAGACTACTTGCACATCGCATACGTATTTTTGTGATTTCAAAATGTTAACTTGTTCTCGTGAAATATGATTATATTATCTTCATGCTAGTTTGATAATCAATGATTACTTGCTTAATTGTTGAATGCATAATTATTTAGATGGCTTTGTTTTTTGTTAGCAATCTCGGTTTAATATCTATAAGTTTATATTTATGATACATGTTATTAAATGCTAAATGGTAACATGTTTTGTATGATATATATGTGTGTGACGTAATCATTGTTTTATGTGAGCTTTTATATGATCTACGTATTTCTCTTATGCTCCCACATTATATCATTAGGTCTGCATGTCTAGATAAACATATAGATGTCACATAATATCATACATCAATATCTTTGATTATTATGATTAATATGTTTAAGTGACTTAGTGTCATTTACATGTGTCTTTTGCATTTATAATATTACCTCGTGCCACTAAAATTTATCAAGTACACATACATAATCGTCTTAATCCCTAAGGGTCTGTATCTCATTAGGAGTGTACACTAAGCAAGTGGAAATTAGGTTTTTCTTTAGTCAATCTAGACAACCTACACCTTACATATGTGCTTTGATGTTTCATGATGATACTTGATCCGATGTAATGAAATTATATGCCTTTATGATTATCTATATGCTCAAGGTTTATATGCTTAGCTATTGAATGTATGTCTATTATAAATTTGTTTGTCGTTTTCTAGTAATTTGGATAAAATATCTCTTAGTTTATCTAAATAAAACATGATGCTAAATTCTAACATGTTTTATATGACAATTGCAATTAAACTATCATGTTTTGAATGTGTCATTTTACATGACTTATGTGTTAATTGTAAACCTACAATATGTTTGATGTATAACGATTAACTTATAGATATCATATAGTCTTACATATCAATCTCGTTGATTATTATGTTGATACATGATTAGATAAATTTGCATCCTTAATCCTATATGTCCTATGCACCTAGGTATATATTTCCTCACTAAAATATTTTTCCTCGCGTTCGCGTCACAAATCTAAGTATTTTAGTTTAGATCACTTTGATCATTATCTTATTTATTTACTTGATTCTTTTCTTCATGAAATACGTTTTTTGTTCCTCATCGTAAACGATCAAATACTTAAAACTCCCTATAGTAACTCGTTCCCACTCCTTTGTTACTATATCAACAGTCTCATATCTTTAGGGATCCGATCCTTAACCATAAACAGTTATATAACTCATTTTTCATACCTAACTAATTACACAAAAACCTAAATCACACCGCACAAAAATCTTACCCGCGGTTAGTCGAAAGCGGCCCCTTCAGAGTTAACAGACATACACCGCTGCGACTTGGGGTATCAAATAATACAAACAAGAGTGCTACATACATTATTCAAATAGAGGGCGCTGGGAAAAACCTCGAAAAAACTAGATGACTTGATAATGGTATATTATTTTGGTACGCTGTCACACACAGACCCCCTCAACCATACAGTCCAAAAGTAACATCATAAGTATCAAACAAACGCCATCCCCCGGCATAAAAAGATACGAGATCACACACCTATCACCAATTACACTTTAAGTATACTCCTAAGTTTCTAGGAAGACTACAATCATGTAATAACAACTCAAGACAACTTTCTGAATCTTGTCTGGTTCTCTCTTTTACTTAACCCTAGCAATAATACACATCATGATTAGGATTAAATGAGAAACGGAATATGAAACAAATATTAGTTGAGTTCAAATAAATGTAGGCCAATTATTTAGCCTGAAATTGAGCACGAGACAACTAATTGAAAGTCGTCCGATATCATACTCCTCTAACTTAAATAAATGGCTCGCTTCCTAAATATTCCAAAGTTAGTCTACAATTGATGAACTTTGTATTTTTCCAAAAATTAGGATTTTGCTCATTAAACGAGTAGTAATTAGGATTCTCCATAGTCGACCTAGACTACTTGCACATCGCATACGTATTTTTGTGATTTCAAAATGTTAACTTGTTCTCGTGAAATATGATTATATTATCTTCATGCTAGTTTGATAATCAATGATTACTTGCTTAATTGTTGAATGCATAATTATTTAGATGGCTTTGTTTTTTGTTAGCAATCTCGGTTTAATATCTATAAGTTTATATTTATGATACATGTTATTAAATGCTAAATGGTAACATGTTTTGTATGATATATATGTGTGTGACGTAATCATTGTTTTATGTGAGCTTTTATATGATCTACGTATTTCTCTTATGCTCCCACATTATATCATTAGGTCTGCATGTCTAGATAAACATATAGATGTCACATAATATCATACATCAATATCTTTGATTATTATGATTAATATGTTTAAGTGACTTAGTGTCATTTACATGTGTCTTTTGCATTTATAATATTACCTCGTGCCACTAAAATTTATCAAGTACACATACATAATCGTCTTAATCCCTAAGGGTCTGTATCTCATTAGGAGTGCACACTAAGCAAGTGGAAATTAGGTTTTTCTTTAGTCAATCTAGACAACCTACACCTTACATATGTGCTTTGATGTTTCATGATGATACTTGATCTGATGTAATGAAATTATATGCCTTTATGATTATCTATATGCTCAAGGTTTATATGCTTAGCTATTGAATGTATGTCTATTATAAATTTGTTTGTCCTTTTCTAGTAATTTGGATAAAATATCTCTTAGTTTATCTAAATAAAACATGATGCTAAATTCTAACATGTTTTATATGACAATTGCAATTAAAACTATCATGTTTTGAATGTGTCATTTTACATGACTTATTTGTTAATTGTATACCTACAGTATGTTTGATGTATAACGATTAACTTATAGATATCATATAGTCTTACATATCAATCTCGTTGATTATTATGTTGATACATGATTAGATAAACTTGCATCCTTAAATCCTATATGTCATATGCACCTAGGTATATATTTCCTCACTAAAATATTTTTCCTCGCGTTCGCGTCACAAATCTAAGTATTTTAGTTTAGATCACTTTGATCATTATCTTATTTATTTACTTGATTCTTTTCTTCATGAAATACGTTTTCTGTCCCTCATCGTAAATGGTCAAATACTTAAAACTCCCTATAGTAACTCGTTCCCACTCCTTTGTTACTATATCAACCGTCTCATATCTTTAGGGATCCGATCCTTAACCATAAACGGTTATATAACTCATTTTTCATACCTAACTAATTACACAAAAACCTAAATCACACCTCTACCACTATACAGATGGCTAATATCTTCTCTCCACCATTTCTGCTACCACCTTTAAGATAACATTATACCTCATCATATGATTGTTCTATGAACATTGGCAATGCTTGAGAAGAGCTACATAACTTCACGGTTGAAGATCATTGTATGCTAACCATCATCCCTCTTGACATTGTCAAGCTTATCAGTTTCGCCACCTTTTGTTTTCTTCTTTATTTATTTTTATTATTCGACGCGTTATGTCTGAATGAGCACGAATTAAGTGAGAGGAAAAACACACTCGTTCACATATAGTCTTTCACCAAAATATTCTTAAGAACTCACAAATGTGATTCTTACTCCCTAGAAACCGATTCAAACGAACCTTTACCCTACGTACTTATTTCTTTTTCCATCACACATGTACACCTCGTTCACACAAACCAAATTGGTGACCAAGATCGTATCCTGGCTCTTTTTCTAACCTCACTATTTAGACTAATACCTCCTGAAACAAGAACACCTAACTCGTTTCTTTTTCAACAACACAAGTACACCCCGTTTACACAAACCGAATTGGTTCTAGTCTCCTACCCTAACATGACTATCTAGCATCAATACCTCTTCTTGATAAGAGCACATCAATCTTTGAACATTAGTCTTGTTACTAGAACCTTCAACCCTTAGGTCAACTTTACAAGAACGTCGTCTACCACACACTCAAACCTTACAACTACACTTTACTCTTGATAGTAATAGTTAGTCAAACAACCTTCAATCCTCACAAACATGATACTCAAAACATATAAATACACATTATTCACTATCTTCACTTGAAGAACATCACCACCCTTACCAACAAATGTTGGTCCTCACTTTCAAACTCCCATGCTAAATAAATTACCTCCTCAAGAACATTCCATACTTATCCAATAACCATTACAAGTGATCCTTTCATTTTTTTTCACAATTGAGTCTTTTTGTTTGTTTTCACTTACTAGCAAGTAAAGAACATAAAGAAGATATTCAATCTTTAAGTGTTATTGAGTCACCACATTGTTATGTCTTTCATTTTCTTTTCACTATGAAAGAACTACCATCTAATCTCACATATCCACCTTTGTTCGTCAACATCAACAACCAACAATGCACTTGTTACACTAGGATCACAAGCAACCGAATCACTCATGTCATTATTAGTGCAAATGATATATTATTCAAAACCGTCTTTGCAAACCTTAGCTCAACACCTTCCCTCTTCATTCTCACTCATCCTTCCCCACTTTTCATTATATGCAATTGTTTTTATTTACATCTAGGTGCTTATTATTTTTCACTATATTTATTCTTGTCATAATATAACTACTTTCGAGTATATATTTTGACATGCCATGTTATGTTAAAACATATTATAGGACATCACAATTTACTTTTTACCATGTCATACTTTTTATTTATTACTTACATTATGATTTTTCTTTCTAAGAACATACTTAGAATACGTCTTCGCGCTCAACAAATCAAACACTCTCACGTAGTCAAACCATAGTTCTTTCAATCAACCCTTATCATCAACATTAGTTTGACCCAAAGTCTTACAACAATGTTTTTTCCTAGAACCCCACACATGAAAAGCATACATAATGCTTAACAAAGAAACCTTAAAGGATTTAGAAATCTCTCATTACAACCTTTGACGAAAGTCTATCCGAACTCAAATCATCATCTTTGTAATAAGATTTCCTAAAGGAACATGTCTTTCTAACACAAAACGATAGTACTTTTTTATCCGAATGACATATTGTACTGAAGTCGTTCTCATTAACAAATGGGTGTGCGTCCAAACTATAAACAATTTTGAGTAGTCTCCTCGATATATTACAGTTTGTTGATTGGCTTGATAAATCTATCGCCTTCAGAACCAATTAAAATACCATATAAATACCCTGTGTCCCCCTTTCCCACTCCCACCCTCCTCCTCCCTTCCCTTCTCCCCCACCCCCCTCCCTCCCCCTCTCCTCCTCCTGCCTCACTGTCCTCCGTCCTCCCTCCTCTCTCCTTCCCTAGTAGCATTTTGTTCGTTGCTATGGTGAAGTGTGAATATTAGTAAAAATTCCCAACCTAAAAACTCTTGTCGTGATGTAGCTTAGCTGCTCAGGCACTTTCTTGCCCTTGCTTGGACATTTACTTATGGTCACACTCAAATTGAGTCTTTCTATTCATCGAGCAATTATCTCCGAGTGCGTTCCTTTTTATCATAGAGGACACTTTATTTTTTTTAAATAGACTACGTACGTGTCTCTAGTTCAAACATTTCCTCTGCACATGAGTTCTCATATAGTAGAGTACGTACGTAGCCATCGACCTCCATCCATGTTCCCACCCGATAGATAATTACTATATGTATTTTTGCTATCATCAGGCATCTCTTTTTGGTTTCCTGGTTACTAATATGATCTATGACTTTTCAGTGTCAACCAATGAACCAAGATTTCTATAATTCTAATCCTTCCGGTTTTGACCAATTTCAACCCCCGCAGTTTCCCGTCAATTATCCTCCTCAAGAGACAAGTAAAGAAATTTTGCAAGCTCAAGAAGACTTAATGGAAGCTATACAAGCCTTTTTAAAGGAGTATGATCATATACCTCCTAATGAAAAGTGCATGGCTTTATTGCTAGCTGAGGAGAGATTTCTTAAGATTAAGCAAGCTATGGAAGAAGAGCAGAATCAACCTGAAGTTATGCAAGAATTGCTTCTTAAACTTATGGATGATTTGCAAATTCTTAAAGGAAGTCAACAAGAGAAGAAGGAGACGGCAGCTCAAAGTTTTACTCCATATTGGAATTTTTCTATGATTGACGATGAAGAAGCTAGAGACAACTTTTTGAAAGACGTTTGCACCTTCTTAAGGAAATTTAGTCGTATACCTTTTGGAGTAATGCCAAAAGTTTTATCGATAGCTTGGGAGAGATTTGGCGAAATTAAAGATGCTTTGATGGACAAGCAATATCAACAAGAGGATATTCAAGAATTGATGAGTAAACTCATTGAAGATGTGCAAAATATTAGTGAAGAGCTATCAGAATATATTAATTGTCCAAGTTGGAATCGTCCTACTTTCTACGACAATGACGATGATGAGTATACTATTATATATAGCAAGCCTAAAGCAATCACACCCGACTTACCGACTATGGAGCCCGATAACTCTCTAAGTATGGGGGACGAGCATCTTGACACTATTCCTAGTGTTGAGAACCTTGTCCCAATCCCAAGTGAGTTCAAGGGTATTTCCGAAGATACGTGTGATATGACCGCTGGTGAAGAATCTTCTACTTTTGATGATTTGAGCGATCATTCTGAGATTTTATCCGATTCTAACAATGATGGTACTTCAAGTGAGACGATAACTTGAGACATCGAGTACATAGCTTAAGAGGTAATAATGTTGATCAAGAAGAGAAAGATTTTGGCTTAGAAGATATTCTTCAAATCCAAGGCGTTATTCTTCGTGAGAAATTGTTGAACATCAGTCGTCTTATTGCTAATATCGAATCTTTGAATGACAACCCTACTCCTGATCGTGTGCTCAAGTATCCCTTTTCATTTCCTATTTCCGACACAGATAGTGATTCGTTCTTTGAGGAGTCTGATACTTCTTTTTCTCATTTTGATAATTCTTTACCCGAATTCAAGACTTTTAGCGATGATACAGAAGAGACGAGAAGTGGCAGTACCACTACTCATGCTAATAACTCTCTTCCCGAGTATGATTCATTTCTTTTTGAGATTGAGCCCGATCAGGGAGGGTTGACTAGCGTAGTTATTTTTGATAATTCAAATGACCCTCTTTTGGAACTTCCTGAGTTTGAATCATTTCATCCATCATTTCCTCGTCCTCCTCTGGAGCCACCAGATGTTGAGATTTGCTTAAACATTGAGCCTGATGCACCCGTGATAAATAATTTTGATGAGCTTAATGAAGATGAATGTTTTTTGACCTCAGGGGAGTAAAGATTGGATGGTTTCTCAAATATTAAAGAATGACGATTCCTTCCATTTCTCATTCGACATGTTCTCCCGTATCGCACTCTACCCCAGAGGATTCTCCTTACTTCTCTCCACGGAGTGAAGACACCATTTTTTGATCCCGACATCTCCACTTAACCGGTGGCAATCTCATTGGGATGGAACTTCATGTACCTAAATGTTTATCCAAACATTAATGAAAGACACGTTGAGATTTTTCTTCACTGTTTCATCCCCAAGGACGTAATAATTCGGGGAGCGAGTCAGCTATGTGACTCGGTTACCAAAAACAAAGCGCTTCGAGTGGGCGTCCCCCATGCTATCCTTCATCTTTTTATCTTATTTTCTATTGTGAAGTGATGAGCTTGTATTTTTCCGATTCTCGTTGTTTGTGCTTATGATTGATTGCAGGATTGACCCAAAATTTTCTGAAGACTCTCGTGTTCGGTGTTTGTCCCGTCCACCTCGAGCTATCCCATACCTTTGCTTGCAATTATTTTGGATATCCGATATCTAAGATTATTATCGTCAAACATTTATCTTTACATACCTGAATAAACGGCTTGAGATTTTTGTGATAAATTTCTCCACGCTTGATTATGCATTCGTCTTTTTGATTCTAAGTTTGAGGTCTTTTTAGCTTAGGCTAGGAAACATTGAGGACAATGTTTAATTTTAGTATGGGGTAGTATATCTTCGATATAATCTTACCTACTTTTGCCCGTTGTTCTCACGTACCCCGTTTTTCCACAAAATTTTAAATTTTTAAGTCTTAATATCTAGTTTATTACATTAAAAAAAAGTCGTAAATAAACTTGTATAGTTGAATAAATAGAAAATAGTTGACACGAATGTAGGCTTTCCGTTGGTGAGAATGAAAAGTAAAATTTGCCCCGACCGGTTTTATACCTTAGCTTTCTCCTTAACTTTAAATAGATTGATTTTGCTAATCTTTTATACAAGGAGCTATAAAACGCAAGTCTAGCTTAACAAAGTCAAGACTTTGCAAGTTCCCATAATTGATTTTAAATATGCGAAGTTCAATTTATTAGAGTTGAGATTGTTTCCAGTCTATGTGACTTGTTAAATCCAAATCTTAATTCGTTAGGCTAAGTATTCACGAGTTTCTTTAATTAGAAATTTCTATTGTGGAAGAATCAAGAGATGATAGAGATAAGTATAGTTTTGATGCAAACAATAGACTAGTTGGAATTTCGTTTAAGCTCGATAAGTTGTTAGCTTCGTAGCTGAACCATTATAAATCATCGTGTCCGGTTTGCAGTTTCTTTTACTTATCATTTTAGAAAGGAAACGTATATTTATGTTTGCATTGCATCTATGTTTGCGTTGTATATTGTGTTGTGGTGATATGCTTTGTTTGATGTTATTTAGTATAGTTGTAGTAGTATAAACTTGATTGGTTGATATAAAAGTCTTAAGTTTATAAAGGAAACGTATTCACCCCCTCTACGATTCCACACTTGCCTTTACCTAGAATGTATGTTGCTTAATCATAGTATCTTTATAAGTTATGAAATTATGATCGTTTTTGAAATCACTCTCTAACGACCTCAACATGCATACCAGAAAAATGATAAATTAAACTTGGTTTTTGTTATTCAAAACTCAATTAGACTCGATGGGTTTAAGGCAACTCAGGTCAACCCAGTTCACCTTACTGGTTGAGATTTGGTTTGTTTCTTATTTTTTTCACAAATAACATAAGTTAATTATATATAACTACGACATAATTTTATTTTTACATTCTATATGGTATGTGCTTAACTACACATACCATTTTCCATTAAAACCGGACTTAAATGACTAAAAACGTATCAAAAATACATTGTATTTGTATGTTTTTTTTTATATTGTGCAGGAAACGGATATCCGACAAAAGGACGAAAAACGAAGCCAAAACGGACAAAATCGAGCACGGAATGGAAGAGCATGAAAAAGACAAAGTCAAAAACAAAGTCAAAGTCCAAAAAGTCAAAGTCAAAGTCAACCCCATAAAGTCAACAGTCAAATTCAAAGCCGAAATCGAAGAAATGTTAAATGGGCCCACTCGTACCCATCTAATGGGCCGGGTCAACCCATTTATACATTATTGAAGACATAAAGGCCCAAATTTAAATATGTATCAAACCGGCCCAAACTGAATATATTAGGCCCAAAATCTTTGACTAATAACACTTAACAGCCCAACTGTTAAGACTTAACTGTTGTTAGTCCTCCAAGGACTAACAATGCAATAAAAACATACAAAATGGAGGACTAAAGCTGCCAACTCCCCAAAAGTTTAACACCATAAAGGACATACCTTGCAAACACTTATATCAAGTTTAGGGGGCAATGTTGTCATTTCCTCAAACCTTCACCCCTGTTTATACCAAAACAGATACAAACACTCCCAACCTTTTTTCCCGCCAAATTGCCTAAACATGGTCTTTCTCCCCTGCACCCTACAACTCCATGACAAAACCATCACCCTCCCCCTCTACCCCACTTCACATGGGTCAATGCCACCTTGGCAATCCCATAAACCCTCATTAGACGATGAACAGGACAACATAAATTAAGGGTTATGATCATAAGACTTGGGCACAAACAAAAATGGAAGGCTGAGATTGGGTTTTTGATCTTTCTCATACAACAAACACAACAGTTGAAGCACTCTTAGAAGAAACACAAGAAGAAGCTCAAGACTAGAACTTTTAGTATAAATAGGCTAGTGTAGCCTATTTGTATTTTTGTCAAAATTTTGGTAAGTCCATCTTTTGTATTAACAAAGTTTGTACCATTTTAATTACTGTCTTTTTAATAAATTGTCATTTAATTTAATTGTCATTTAAATTTCAGCTTTGTAATCTTTATTTTCAAGTTAATGCAATTTTAAGAGCTTTCATTTAAATACTTGTCATTTACCTTAATTGTCTTTAAATATCTTGCATTGTATTTTCTTTAAGTTAATGCAATTTTAAGAGCTTTCATTTAAATACTTGTCATTTACCTTAATTGTCTTTAAATACTTTTGTTTAAGCTTATATATAAGCTTTTAAGCCATTAAAAGCCTATATATAAGTTTGTTTTCTATTCTGTCAAAAAATTCAAAAATCACAAAAAAATCCAAAATCTGTCAAAGCAAAGGAGCAAGGTTTATTGTGAATGGCCTTGGGTTAGAGCTTCTTGGGAAGCATATATGTTTGTATAAGCTGGTTTGAGAGCTTATTTCATTGCCAAAAGCATTGGACCTTTGTAAGTTTCCATTTTAATTTTTTTGCTTATTTTACTGCTCATTAGCTTATTTTTTGCTTATTATTGTTTTTTCTTGTGATTCGCAAGTTTTACGTACTTATAAAATATATAATAAAAATACTACTTAGGTAAATTTCAACTACTCACCTTTCACCAAGGTAAAAAGTTAAGACTTACAAAAATAATATATAATATATATAATATACGTATGTTTAACCGGGTAAGTATGATCACCCGGGTCGTTATCCCCAATGACTAGTGAAATTGAAACCACGTTTAGGCTCGGATCCTGATTCGAATGAAGCAAAGATAATTGATTTGGAAAGATATAAAAATAATATTAAGATGAACAATTAAACAAATACGGAAAAACAATTTATTAAGCAAATGAACTAAAACTTAACCTTAAAAATGTAAACTAAAATTTCACTAAATAAAGAAAAATCTCAGAAAATTATTAAAAATAAAAGCCCTAATTTTTATCTTTTTATAAAAAACTAATTAAACTAATTAAAACTTAACCCTAATTATTAATTAAAACTAGTAAGCTTAGTTAACAACTTAACTAATGGACTAATGGT
Organism: Tanacetum coccineum; assembly: GCA_026074375.1. NCBI lineage: Eukaryota > Viridiplantae > Streptophyta > Magnoliopsida > Asterales > Asteraceae > Tanacetum > Tanacetum coccineum. The sequence continues at coordinate 24,311 of BQNB010034206.1, forward strand.
GCAAAGATCTAAGAGACTAACGGGGAAACTTAACAACTAACGGAGGGCCAACTTAGTAAACAACTAAATTTGAAAGTTACACTATCTACCCTGAGAATCTATCCCGATCACAAATTAAGTCCAATAAGCATTCGAAATTTTAAAGAGCTTAAAATGAAAAACTCAAAGAAGCAAAGTTGTAAAGGAAGCTAGTGGGAACAAAATTAATAAAAGCTACTTGGGCTGAAACTCACAAATAAGCTCAATAAAAGCTTATTTCTAAACTGACCTCAGAAAGAAGGGTTTTGAGCTTATCTTTACTTAGCTAGCTATAAACTGCTCAATTTAAGCTTAATTCTAAAAAGGGAAAGTGATCTAGAAAGCTTATGATGTGCTTAATCTAAAAATGCAAAGAAAACTAAGCTAGAAGTGCTTTTAAACTACTGAAATTAAGCATGAAACAAGCAAACTCAGGAAATAAGCAAAGTAACACAAACTCCAAATAGACTAGAAAACTTAATAAGCTAAACTAGACTTTAAAACTTTAAGAACTTATTAATCTACTTATTATCCATCTAAATAAGCTATAAAACCTAGACTTAAAAGCTTGAATTAACAAATTTAAATCCTAAAGTTTCTAAGTACTGTTTTTGGAATTTTAAGGTTTTTTATGACTTTTGACAGCAAAATAAGCTAAGACAATAAGCTAGAAAACAAAATTAAAGACTTAAACTATATTAAGCTATATTAAAACTTAACTCCTACTGAATTTGGTAAGCTAAACCTTAAAATTATCTATCCAAATTAAGCTAAGAACACAGCAGTACTAACTGAGGTTAGTACTGCTAGTGTAAAAGTTCAGCAGTTCTTTCAAGTGAAAGCACTGCTGATGCAATTTGACTTTTGATAACAGAATAAGCAATGAAATAAGCTAGAAAATGAAAACTAAAATTAAATTTATAATAAGCTATAACTAAACTTAATCCTACTGATTTTGGCAAGCTAAAATCTAAGCTAACAGTACTAACTTATGGTTAGTACTGGTAGTGAAAAGGTTCAGCAGTACTAACTTATGTTAGTACTGCTAGTGCAATTCAAGAGTGCACTAAACCAAACACCCCTTTTAGACTATGACAGATTAAAGAAAAACTTTTTAAGAGGAATCTAATGAACAAATTCTAAGTACCAGATAAAAAAACTAGCTTAAAACAAACTTAGCAATCATGATTAAATAACTGAATAAGTAAAATTCTTAAGAACTTAACTAATTAAACTAATATTTTTGGATTTTATGAGTTTTTATGACAGAAATTAGTAACTAATGATCTATAACTATTTAAGCAAAAACAGATGAGGACATATAACTAATAAGCACTAGTAAAGATATTTAAACACTAATAAGCTAAGAGAATAAGCAAATAAGCAATATTAAGCATATAAGCCATAACTAAGCAATTTAAATTGAAATTAAAGAAGAATGAAAAGAGAAACTTACTTGATCCTTTAGCTAAACAAAAGGAACCAAAAATGGCAGCTACAAGCTCCCTAGCTTATTAGATAAGCTAGAGTAAAGTCCTTGGGATCTCTTCCAAGTCAAGATCCCCTTCCAAAAAGCTCATATCTAATGAGATCCATGAAAGATTGTAAGTTTAAACTGATTTAAGGTTTAGGTAAGATTAATTCTGAATTCAATAAGCTCTATTTCAGCTTATAGACTGAAAGAGCTTTAAAAGAGCTTATTAGCTTATTGAGACAATATGGCTTATTAAGAGAGTTTAAAGGTTGTAAATAAAAAGAGCTTATGACAAATAAAAATGGAAGTTCATTAATTGAAAACTGAATTACATTACTAGAAAAAGAGATTACAAAAACATTTAAGTAAAATTTCGAAATTAATAAACTAAAAATTACTAAAAAAACTAGATATAAAAAAAAGGATGATCCGTGTGTGTGCAAAGTGAGGCCTATTTATAGGTGCTGAAAGAAGCTTCTAGGATCTCTAGCCCTGCTCTTCAATCTTTCAATCTTGGCCAATCATTTCTTCAATCATTCAAGCATCAATTGTGGCCGTTTGATCAAACTGTGGACACCTGAAGATTGCCAGCGTGTCATTCCATTGATGTGACGTTTGTGCTTCTTTTGTGAGTGTTTTAGCACAAAAACCCACATAAATTTGTGCTTTCACCATTGTTGACGTGGCCTTTGATTGGGAGAGGTTAAGTAATCCTTTGATAAAGACTGATTTGTCCCTTCATTTGTGTTAGAGAGCTCATGAATTGACCTAAGCACCCTTTAATTTGGAAAACCCCTTTGATTTACCCTGGATGGTGAAACGGAAGTGACGATGAACAGTAAAAATGGGTTGGCGCCCAAATTGTGACAGTTAAAACTGTTATTACTTTGGGGAGTTTGCACATTTGGCCCCTCTCTTCCTTTTCTTCTTTTTCAAGTTATAAATAACTTTGGGAAAGTGCAAGATTGGTCCTTGGAGTTGTTATAAAAGGAAGATGGGCTTTGGATTTGGGCTTTTGGCTTCTCTGGCTTCGGCTTTGTACTCTTCTGACTCTCGTGTCCGTGCTTGATCGATTTTGACTGTTTTCTTGTGATTTTTGACTTATCCATCCCTGCACATACAAAACACAAATACAAGCATATTTTTGCCATTTTTGGACTGTTTTGGGTTTAATTGGGTTATTTTAAGTATAAATGGATATATGTATTTTACACTTATCATCTTGCTTATTACTGTCTTTTATGCTTATGTGTCTTTCTTTGTTGCTTTGATGTCATTTCTTTAAGTTTTGCTCTTAACTGTCTATTTTTACCTTAAATTGCCTTTTGTTGTTTGCTTATTTTAATTGCTTATTTTTGTTTGGAATCCATTTATTTTTGCATATCATTGCTTGTTTACCATATGTGCTTAAAAGTCTTTGCTTAAATCTTTGTTAAACTATTTTAAAATTTGATTTAGAAAATCAAAGGGGTGTTTGGCATAAGGTGCCAAAGTGGGTAAAAACTGGATAAAATCATTTTGGGTCACCTTTGTCATCTTTGGCAAGCCTCTTTAAGCTGTTTTTAACCTGTTTTTAAAAGCTTTTAAGTCTTAAAACCTGTTTTCAAGTTTTGTCTAAAAAGACTTTGTAAATGTTGGTTAAAAAACAGTTTCTAAGTGCTTAATTGTTTTAGCTTTCAAATCAAGTTTGTAAGTGTTGTTTTGTGTCCTTTTAGAGTGTCTAATGCAGTAGGTTTATTGTCTTTTCTTTTTGATGTAATAATTTTATATACACGTATAATGATATAAGTAAAGAAAATTACCAAACTACCCTTGAGGACAAAGGAAGTAAGGAAAATTCTCACAATTATATATAATAATACGTATATTTACCGGTAAGTGATTACTGGGTCGTATTCCTTGAAGATTTATGAAATTGAGACCACATTTGTTGTATGGACAATGATTTGAATTGGTTCAAATATGATTTGTTTTCTAAAATCCTAAAAGTGAGCAAATTAAAGGACAATTAAACCTAACTTTAGTAACGGGAAATTAAACTTAAACTAAAAACGCAAAAACGGGAACCCTAAATGGTGATTAAAAACCCTAAATTTCCAAAATTAAACCTAAAAATGAATTTCTCACTTTTAATAGACTCTAATTGACTAAAAATTAAGTTTAAAGAAAACTAGAACAAAAACGGAGTTGAATTGAGCTTAAAAACACGAAAAACGTGAACGAAAACGAATTCCGTTCTTTAAAAATTGAAATTTTGCAATTTTAAACCTACGAAAGCAAAACTAATTTTCCTAGAAACTATATGATAAAAGAAAATTTTCTAAAAAAAATTTATATTTTTTTTTGATTATTTTTCTATTTTTTTTGAATTTTTAAAGTTTTTAATAAAAATAAATGTTTAAAAATACTAAACTAAATATAAAAATTCTAAAAAATATATAGAAAGTAGCTTGAACTAAGAGGAATCTAGGAAAAATAAGTTGGGAAACACAGCTTATCGAATAAGCTGTGTTATAAGCTAAAACAACTTATAAACTACAAATAAGCTCAGAAATAAGATAAATAATGACAGAAAAGCTTAAACTAAACTAAACCACTAAAAAGTTAACTAATTGGGCAATTTAAGGACAAATAAGCTAAGGGAAAAGATAAATAAGCTAAAACAGATAACAATCTATATCTAATAAGCAAATAAGAACTAAAATAAACACATTTGATAAGCTAGATTGACAGAAAAGCTAAAAAGCTTAAAAACACTTTACATTTAATACTAGAAAGCAAATAAGCTCAAATAAGCAAATGACAAAACTAAATAAGCTAAAATTGACTTCTACTAACCTAAAAAGCTAAACTAATCCTAAATAAGCCATAACAATAAGCAGATAAGCTAAAATAAAGAAATAAGCTCTTTTTATGTAAACTGATAGCCAAACAGCCCCTTAAGGCACCTTTGAGCTTAATTTTAAGCACTCAGATGGAATTTTATGACAATATGGCTTATACCATCTTAAAGCTTATACTATAAGCTTTCTAAAACTACCTTTGAAAAGTATTTTGAAATTCAAATGCTTAATTAAAAACTCAATGAAAACAGCTTATACTTAGAATGCACTAGGTATGACTTTGGCTTTTGAAAATGAAAATGCAGGTTTTTAAAGCTAAAAACAGATACTCAAATAAGCTTAACTTCAAAAAGCAAATTGAAACCCATTACCTATTACCCTAGATCTAATTGTGTGCTAAATATCTAAATCTAAGAACAACTTTTACTTATTGAAAATTGATGATGAAAAAGACCTTTTTCTATTTTTTCTTACTGGTGCAGTTTGCACAATTGTGACTCAATATAAACTTAGACAAAATGCAGACCAAAGGAACGAATTCTAATACTTATAAATCATTAAACTAAGAACAACTAAGGTCATTTCAATTACTAGAAGTGATTCAAGCTTAAAATCCAAAAGAGACCTTAACAGTTGTGGACTTATATTAATCTAATTTATGAAAAACTAATTATCCCTATCCTAGCTTATGAATCTAGCTAAAACAGACTTAGTTTAAAGATTAAAATCAAAAACTTAAGACCAAATTGTCTCAAACAGTACTAACTTGTGGTTAGTACTGCTGAGCCAAACACCCCCTTATTTTTAGATTTTCAAATTTTAAACAATAATTAGCTATTCTAAACTGAATTGAGTAAGAAACAGATCTATAACTAGGCTATATAATAACTAATAAGCAATTATTAACAGAAAATAAGGAATATTAAGCACTACAATAAGCTGAACTGAAGTAAGCACATATTTTTGGATTTTTATAAATTTTAAATAATACTTATAAAAACTTAAAAAGGATAAGAAAAGGTACCTCAGATCTCAGCTAAACAGAGATCATAAACTCAATAAAGAGCTTAATCCACTATCTTATAGCTTATAAGCTATAAGCTGTTAAGAGCTTATTAATGCAAAACCTAGTCTAAACCTACTCCTGACCTGCAGGACTAAACCAAAGCTTAATTACCAAGCAGCCATCCAATTTTAAGGGTAATTAAGCTTAATGAGCTTATAGTAGCTTATGATTAGTATGAGCTTAGGAAAACAGTATATAAGAGCTTTTTAGAGTATAAGAGCATGATGAGTAAACACAAAACTTGTAATTAAACTAAGATTTCATTGATTCAAATTTGAGCTCAATCTGAGCTTAGAGACTCATAGAGCTTATGAAGAGCTTATAAGAGTAGCTTGTGAAATAATTGAATAAAAGCATTTAAGATATATAAAAGCTTATAAGTAAAAACAGATTGTAAACAAGTAAACTATGATTTTATTGATTTAAAACTGAATACAAAACTTTGGAAATGAAGATTACAATAAGCTGAAAACTGAATTTTAAAATTACATTAGCTAAAACTAAATTAAGCTACTATTAAAAGCTAGAAAAAGAAGATGTTGTGCGTGTGAGGCTTGCTCTCTATTTATAGCCTTGGAGTGAAGCTTCTAGGAGTCTAGCCCGCTCCTCATCCATTTGATCACGACCCTTCATTAATTTCCAATTATTGGATTCCCATTCATCACCGTTGGATTAAATGATGAGCACACGGATTGCCAACGTGGCATTCCGTGTGTCAGACCCTTTTGTGCTTCTTTTGGCTAGGATTTAGCGTAAAAAACCTTGTCCTTATGTGTTTCTTTCATATATCCGCGTGTCCCTTCTTGTGGGTTTCGACCAATGAGAGCCTTTGGTGTGACGTTTTCTTTGCCAGCTTGACCCTTGGTGCTTGAATTGTTGAGCCACGCAATCAATTTGATTTTACCCTTTGATTTGAGTGGGGTTAATCGTCGAGAACGACGATGAACAGTAAAATGGTATTTCCCGCTTTTTTTTACTTATACGTTTAAGGGAGTGTTTGACTGAGGAGGTTTGGGCTTTAACCATGGGGCTTTTATGATGGGCTCGGGTAAAGGTTTATAAGGGTAAAAGTTATACACTTAACGACCGTTAGCCTTTTATAATAAAAGGACTAACGGTGTTATCCATTTTAGGACTTGTAGTGAAATAGGTTTAACAATAAGGCTTAAATGGGAAATTTGAGGGTTTTTGTCTTCTGTGGTATGACAGTCGACCAAGAGTATAGTACCTATGAGTTGACCATTGCTAAAACTTTCAGCAATCAAATCCCCGGCTCTTGTGCACTCTTTTCCGTTCTCGTGTCCGTGTTTGTCCGGATTTGACCATTTTCTTGTGATATTTGCACTATCCGTACCTACACAATCACAAAGACAAAACAAGCAATATACAAGCATTTTATGCACAATTTCATCTTTTAAGGGCTATTTTTGGTATACAAATGATATGTGTTTTCACACATATCAACGCCTACCCAGTGTTGTAAGATTATTGGATCGGATGGGTACGCCTACCCAGTGTTGTGAGATTATTGGATCGGATGGGTACACCTACCCAGTATTTGTGTGATTATTGGAGCGGATAGGTACGCCTACCCAAGTTTGTGTGAGGTCCTGCCCTAATATCAGTGCTCCAGCTGGTAGGCCATTTAGGTGCGGTAATGAAACATAGGTGATTGACTAGCGGGATCTATGCTTGTATTGGCTTTGCATATATTCACTGTCATATAGTACTATTGTCCACTGTTTGAAATATTGGCACAGTTTTTGGGTTTAAGGTCAAACCTACAGCTCCTCCAACATAATTGTTTGACGATTTTCGATATCATTTTCAGGTATGTCAAGTCAAAGGTTTGTGAATGGTATTGGACGAGAAAAGATGTAACCCAAAGGGACTGGGTCGAGATGGTCATGATTATTGTATTTTGTCAAGTTCTTAACTTGTAAAGTTTCTGTAAACTCAAGTTTCATGAATGTAAAATAAAAAGTGTATGATCTTGTATCTTGTGCGATGAATTGTATCGTCGCATCCCGTGTTTCCGCCAGTGACGGGGTGTGACATCTTCCATTCAGTTTTAAGTATTCATGTGGAGTTTCAAAGTTTTTAGCATTCATGATTTAATCTCCTATTTGATCTTAACCAACTAAATCTTAATAATTTGAAAAGTCTCTTCAAATAGTCCTTTCATATCCGTAAGTTACACATATTATTTAGCTATAAAAACCTGGACTTCCTCTACATCTCCGTATTGTACTTTTCCCCATCAAAAAACAATACACCTCAAAGGAAAAAGAAACAAATACAAATCGAAAAACAAAAAGAAACGATACCTACCCGAAAAATGTTTTGAATTTCCTTTGACAAAAAAAACCGATAAGAACACAATACAAAAAACAATCCAAAACGAAAAACAAAAACAAACTGATACCTTCTTTCTTTCGGTCAAAGGAAATCCAAAACGAAAAACAAATACAACCTACCCGAGACCATTTTTGAAAATGATCTTGAAGCCGATACCTCTGTTGATTCTGTTTTATGTTCGTAAAACAAGAAAGAAATAGGCCAAGAAAGGTTTTTCTGTTGTTTATATTAATTGAAAGAAACACGTGTTTGTTGTTCGTGATTGGTAAAGCAAAAGGGAGTTTTGCGCTTATTGTGTTTGCGTTAATCGGATTAGAAGAAAAAAGGGACGAAATTAGTTGGTTGGTGTGGCTGTGAGATTTGGATCTGAAAAAAGGAAAGGAGAAGTTTGTTTGTGGCTGCAAGGTTTTTAGGGTTGGTTGTATGACTTATACAATTTACTGTAATGTGATGTGGGCCTAGATAATTTGTATCTGAAAATTAGGATAATACTATTTAAGAGCTTTGGTAGTGTACTTATAAAAGAAGTTGGTTAGACTTTTGTTTGCTATTTGGTTGGGCTTGGTGACAAAGATTAAATGTTAGCTTACACTTTGATTTTTTAAAATCCAAATATTGATTGAGCTATTTAGTTTCTCTAATAGTTCTTTGTAACATAATAAATCGATCAACGGGATGTGTTGATCGTACATATTAATTAAAGAAGGTGCTTAAAATAATAATACTATTCGATAAATAAAATTAGTCAAAATTTGCCATGTCCTACAACTATGTGTTACTTACATTTTAGTTACATCAAACTTAGCTATTTATGCAATATATTTTATCTAAACGTGGGTTATCACCAACAAAGTCATTTGTATAATGAAGAGCTACAATAATATGTTTATGTTTGTTAGTATTGGAATGGTTTTACTAACTATGTTATACAACAGAAATTGTTGCTGATTCGACTGAGGTTAGAGTTGAAGAAGTTTAATGAACACATAATGTTATTGTAGTTGATTTCTTTGGATACTTCTTCCATTTATTTGATAATTATTTGGTAAAGATTCTTATTTATAGGTTTAGACATCACATTAAACACAAAGCAATGAAACAATTATATATATTCAGAGACGCGTGAAGGAAATGCAATGGCATACTACAGAGTCAAATGTGATCCAAATACAATCTTTGTCGTTCAAAAAAAAAAGAGAGAGTTTTAATGAACATAAATTACAAAAGTAATTCCTTTTAATCTTATATTGATTGCCCCATCATACAAACAACCTCAACAATTTGCACCAACAATACGCAGTCAATGTCAACCTGTATGCATCGCCCAGTATGAAACATTATACAATTTGTGACAAAGTACAGTCAATTTTCGCAAACAAGCCCGTGACATGGTTTGCTATTGATTGTGTAATAAATTTGTATCACATGAATTTTAAAATCGATTATTGTCTCTTCTGAATGGTCTCTCGAAGGAGAAAACATCAAAATGAAAAAAATGAGACGCATGAAAACTTATTATATAAAAGAATCAATCGTAACATCTTATAAGTTATTACTAAATCAAAATAAAAGTGGTGTTTGTATTTGTGATCACTCATGTATATTTAGTTTAATAAAGCTCAAACGCATTATCTATAAGCGTAGATGACTAGACGATAGCTTTTGTAAGTTGCCAACTTACTATAAATGGAAATATGAGATTAAGATCAAAATTAAATCTATTTTAATGCAAGTTTAATATATTTGGTCAGATTAAGTTTTACTCTTTTAATGCCTAAGTGACATGATTTTAATTCACATAAGTAAAACTTCGATTTTTCCCAAAAATAAGTTTGGTGCAACGCACGGGTATGAACGCCTCGTAATGAAAAAAGCTACAAACCTTGAAAGTAAAAAAAATTAAGTAATCTATTTATGGAAACTATAATCAATGTTTTGTACACCGGGTCTCTAATCGACCCGATCGAGTCACCGGGTTACCGGTTCAACCGATTCGACCACCGGGTCAAACCAGGTTTTGAAAATATAAAAACAGTTTAATTTGACTCGTTTTTCGACCGGAAATGGTTCAACTAGTTAAACCGGTCGGGTCGAACCGGGTTTCAAAACATTATGTTTAATCCCCAAATCCTCAAGTTTTTATTATTTTTCATTTATAACCTATAAACTTTTTTATCACTACAACTCTCTACCGCTATAAAATCTCGTTGCTATGCACGGGTGCTCGTCTAGTAATGAAACACGGATGTGTTTTTCCAAAATTTGATAAACCTATAAATGGTAACAAAATTCACCATTAAGAGAGCAGGGTACGCTGGCTGGTGGGCTTGGCGTCAATCACCACCCTACCCCTTCTTTTGGCGCACGCAACAAGGCTTGCGCCATGGCTTCTCGCCAGGGGCGGTACCAGAAAATTTAATAAGCGAGGGCAAGAATAAAGAATGCATATAAATAAGGTCGTGTCCTCAACTAAAAATATTTTTGTTCAGGTTAAACCGTATATTTGAACCAAGAAGATTTTAGTTTGCACTAAATTTGATCTTAGTGTGATATTCATTCCATGCAAATACCAAATACGATTTCTTAAATTCATAAGCAATTAAGCATAGCAATGTCACTCATAAATTTAAAAGACCTTTTCGATGTTTTCATGTTTCTTTAGTACAGGTTCACTAAAACACTTTGGTAATATGTAGTTATTATGCAGTAAAATAAACTAAAAAAATCCCAATAAGCAAAACTATAAGTTTTGTTTTGATAGTCAAAGTTTGTTTAATAGTTATTTAGAAAGAACAAAAGAATGAGCAAAAACAAAAGAACTTAATAAGAGAAAAAGTGCAGCACGCAAGAATCGAACAGGTTAATTAGAAAGGTAAAGGGCCGCATAACCACTAGGAAAACATACATTTTCTTTTACAACAACGAACTTTTTTATCTTTATTACGTACAAGAATATTAATGTCATCTTCACAAAATTACACTAATCGGAAAAGAGTTTGTGGGGGCAGCTGCCCACAGTGCCCCTATGTAGACCGCCCCTGCTTCTCGCGCCATGGCGACCATCCATCGGCGGTTACCAAACTCTTTTTTTTTAATTTGGGGGGGGGGGGGGGGGGAAGGAGGGGAAACGTTGGGTAACACCTTCCTATTCTTTTTTCATAAAAAACCTAAATTTTTTTAAATTTTACCAAATTGAAAACCTGAAAATAACTCAATATTTTATCATATATCACACACTTGTTCCAAATTAATTTCTACTCTCAATAATACTTTAATTTTCATTTAAAAAAAAAACCACTATGGGTCCAAACACTCCCAACCCCCCAACACTACGATCATTGTGATGTTTTATTTTCAAGACGATCGGAGCGATATATCCCCCGGCTCTGCGGCGAATTAAAATATCTACTAATGTGTAATCAAGAGTCGAGGGTTTCTGGACGAGCGCATGTGCTCCTAAGAGGACGAGACATACATTTTTTTTTAAATTAATGTATTAGTTTTAAATTTTACTGGAATTTATTTAAAGTTTAAATTGTGTATTTTTTATTTTATGTAAATGGAACAAAAGAATTATTATCCATGGGCACCACATTTTTCTGTGACAAGAGAGTACGAGCACAAAATGGGTGCTAAAAGAAATTCTAATATGTGTCATAGGGGTTTTTGCTGATATGTCAGCACATTTTGGCTATGGCACCACCCTCACGGCACGAGGGTACCTAGCTCTCTAAAGAAATAGTTTGTTTAATCCTAAAATCCTCAAAATTTTATCAATTTGCGTTTATAACCTATAGATTTTTTTCTCGTAATGATTACAAATTGAACCCATGTTGCATTAAAAGTCACACCAAAATCACAAGTTCATGCTTTACGCGAATATTCGTCTAGTTTACTAAAAGAAATGTCTAACATTCTTTTTCAATGTTTTTTTTTCTATTAATTAATAGATAAATAATAATCATCCCTATGGTCAAGAGAGGGAGCAAGAACCTTTCCGGTGGAGGGACTTTTCAACTGGTCGTTGGTCCATTTTCTAGAAGAAAAAAAGAAATCCTTTTCAAATCTCAATTTTTATATTGATTTCTAATAATTGCTACCGTTGAAAAATATTTGTATATGCTTCACTTTCATGGTTTGTCATGGCAATATCAGCATGTCACAAACTTACCTTTATTTTTATTTTATATAGAAACACATCTTTACAATTTAAAACTATAGTCTAATTACTAACCAAATTTCCACAGCCATGGATTTTTGTTTGCCGCTTAAATCTAGTCTATTTTATAGATCATTCTATTTTAACGTTGTAAGGAAATTTGAAGTATTAGATAAGTTGTTTATATTGGGTTACGTTAATAAAATAGTTGGAGATGGAAGCTAGACTTGATATTTAAAGTTGCTAACTAAATCTTTTATTTGTATTTTCCAACCTGAATATCGTTCTATCGGAAGAATCCCTATAAATGTGGAGTGTAGTCTTTCTCAAATGCTTTGCATGTGTCGCTTTTCTAAGAACGTACGAGTATTTCACTAATTTTATAAAACCATATAGGATAACACAAAACTCAAATAGGAAGCAATAAGCATAACAATTAGTCAAAAGGAATACTCAAATAATTTTGTAGACTGACGGCTCCAAATATTTGAAAAGCTAATTGAAGAATTTCATTTTTTAAAATTAATTTTTTTAATCTCACTAAACAAATTAGAATTCTTTTCTAACTAGTTACTCATGCATAACGGCGACATTGTATAGTAATGTCAATTTATTTATGTATATGTGTTTTTTATTTATTTATCCTTTTACGTATATATGGGTGTAAGTGAAAGTGAAAAAAATTATGTATTAGAATGTAATTAACTATCTAAATAAAAATAGATTATATTGATTTTTATAAATAAGAGTATTCTAATCAAACAATATTATTCATTTTATAAGCTTTTAATGACAATTTTGTCTTTATATGCAGTAAAAATGTCATATATTTATATGAAAAGAAAAAATAAAAAGAGAAGCAACCTAAAAGTTCATGTAAACATAAGTTAAGTAGGTGTACATTGTTCGGGTAATATCCGAATAAACTTAAAACCGAAACCGAACAAAACTGAAAACAATCGAATCAAATTTGTAACCGAACTGAATTTGCTAAAACCGAACCGAATTAAATATTCGGTTTTCAGTTCGGTTATAGAATAAATATAACATTTTTTAAGCTTGATAATTTTTTGGTGCTAAAATCTATATAAATAAATTGCCATTCGAGTTACTCGGTTTGGTTTTTGATTTTCGGTTATAAGGGTTTGATTTTCAGTTATTTGGTTCGGTTTGATCCAATTTAAATTGAGTTCAGTTTGATTTTCAATTTTACTTAAAAAAATTAACCGAACCGATTAAACCGAACAACCGATAACCAAACTGAAGAACACCCAATGAAAAGGGATAAAGCCGTAGAATACCAACGAACTTTTCAAAATTTATCGATTTGGTACGTGTACTTCAAAAATTATCGATTTGGTACGTGTACTTTCATAAAGTGTTCTCATTTGCACATTTTGATGATGTGTCCCGTTATTGGATGTGGCTACATGTCACCTATCAAGTATGACCTCATCAAAATATGCAAATGAGAACACTTTATAAAAGTACACGTACCAAATCGATAATTTTTGAAGTACACATACCAAATCGATAAATTTTAAAAAGTTCGTTGGTATTCTACGGCTTTATCCCCAATGAAAATCACAATTAGGCTTATGCAGCCACAAGCCCACAATATTCATTCTGGGTCTACTAAGCCCAACGCGTTTAAGCTCAAAAGTGAAAACATAAATTCAGCATATACATAAAACTATAAAAGTTTATACTTTATAGTATATATTTAAGGGCAAATCGCATAAAAAGGTATCCATCTTAAGCTCAATGTCAATTATAGGTACTTATCTTTTTTTTTCTCAATTTAAGGTATCGATCTTTGTTTTCGTTGCAACGTTAGGCAATTAACATGTTTTTCGGTTATATTTCTAACGATCGTTATTTTATTATTGCATCGTTAGTAAAAACGTGTATAAAAATATGTGTATAAAAATGTGTGTATAAAACGTGTCTATAAAAATGTGTGTATAAAAATCGTGGATAAGATCATAGTAGAAAAACTTGTATAAAAATATGTGTATAAAAAAGTAATAAGCTTGCAGATTTGAAAACGTCCGATTTGAGTACTGTCGAGTCCGTTATAGCCTTCCGGCGAAACATGAAAGTTGTTCGGAATGACATTTTACTTTGCCACGAGGTTTGTTAGTCTTAAAATCGCATGATAGCGGGTCAAAACCGAAAGTCAAATTTCTGCGTTTTATTAAAAATATAATAAGTTCCAGCAGAATCCCGTAAGGGCATTTTGGTCATTTTCTGTTGAGATTCAGGTCTCGGTTAAAACTAAAAAGTTGTCCGAAACGTTGTTTCGCATAAAATCTCTTTAGAACCCGAGTCGTGAAAATGTGATATAGAGGGTCGTTTTGGACGGGTCAGATCTAGAAAATAAATATAGTATATAAAGGACTAACGATGCAATAATAAAATAACGATCGTTAGAAATATAACCGAAAGTTATTCATTTTGTTAAAAATTTGAATGTATACATGTTTGTGTGTACCTTTATAGAGTTGACTAGGAACAACAGTAAATTGGGATAAGTAAGTTAGTCATTTATGGCCTTTACCCTATATTTTTTCACATTTTGATCATTTAAGGGTTATTTTGGATATAATAAAGATATTTGATTTCTCACATATCAAAATTCCCTAAACTAAGCGATTGCGTGTCCTCACGCAATATTATATGCCTTAAAACCAAATACCTCAAAACTTCCCCAAACTAAATCTTTGAAAAGTAGCAAAGACTTTTGTGGAGAAAGTTAAGAAATCACAAGCTTTAAAACATCCCATTTTCCCTTCTTTTTTTTATTAGTAAACTAAGAATATTTCGACTTTCGTTATTTCCATAACTATTAGGGATCATAGAACTAGATGCATTTCGATCCGAGAATGCCCCAAGAAGGATAAATTCATCGTCCCTGACTTTTCACTTGTTCCAAACCAAGCTTAAAACGAAATCACCGCTAAATATCAGTTAAGATGCTAACACTACTCATATTTTCAATTTGTGAACTTTTCACTCCCGACATTTATTGTATCTTAAGTGAATGTGCTATTTTGAATTTCAACCATGGATCAACGTTTTGTAGAATACTATGCTTCACGGTCCAACCAAGAATAATGAGTTTGAAGGCGAGATCATCCCATATAGCGACTTTCGTCTTGGCACATCCTAACCTTGCGGCTAAGTGACCAGGCTTTTGACACCCCACAAAGACTAGTATCGGGACTCACGGACCTAAAGTTTCAAAAACTCTCAGGTTTCCCGTATATGCATAGCTTTTAAAATAGAATAGTCAAAGTTCAAAAGCATATTTGAATTTAACAAAAAGAAATCTTTTTATTACTTCAAACTTAAATATTTAACATTTATGCAATTGTAACCCTCAACCTTGTTTTTATGAAGACTTCTTTTTGAAAAATACAAGTATAAGTTTGAACTAAGACTAAAATTTTTACTATATATAAAAATTGTTGATTTAAGTTTAATCTCCCAAAAGAGCACGTATTATTAGTCTGGATAAGAGCTTATGGGAGAAAAAGCCACAAATTACATACATGAGCTCTTAAGATTTCCAACTAATCCTTGTTTAGCATCCCACTCATACTTAACTCTATCATTTTTCGTTCTTCGCGAACTTTCGCGAACGCTTAGCCTAAAAGTTAAGGAACAAGCTAGAGCTCAACACGCTCGATCGGGTCAAAATTTACTCTTATTCTACCCAGCAAAAAAGTCAAAATTGTGACAAAAACACTTATTTTATTTTTGAAAATTTTGGTGGGAAAACGGGGTACGTGAGAACAACGGGCAAAGGTAGATAAGATTATATCAAAGATATATTACCCCATACTAAAATTAAACATTGTCTTCAATGTTCCCTAGCTAGAAACCCCATATTATAACTCAAAAAGGGTGAATGCATAACTCAAGCCTGAAGAAAGTATCACAAAAATCTTAAGCCGTTTATCAAGTGTGCTAAAAGATAAATGTTAGTTGATAATAATCTTTAGGATATCGGATTTCCCCAAACTAATGGCAAGCAAAGGCTAGGAAGCTCGAGTGAACCTGGACACAACACCGAACACGTGAGTCTTTAGAAAATTTTGGATTAATCCTGTAAACAATCACAAGTACAAACAACAAGAATCGGAAGAGTACAAGCCTCCTCACATCACAATAGAAATAAGAAAGAAAATAGAAAATGGATAAGCATGGGGTGCCTCCCACGAAGCGCTTTGTTTTTGGTAACCGAGTCACATAGCTTGACTCGATCCCCGAATTCATTCGTCCTTGGAGAAAGTAAATGGAAGAGAAAATCTCAATCGGGCTTTCATTAATGTTTGGATAAACATTTAAGCACATGAAAGTTCCATCCCGATGAGATGCCACCGGCTCTAAGTGGAGATGCCGGGGTCAAAAATGGTGTCCTCATTTTTGGTGGAGGAAAGTAAGGGAGAAACCTCAGGGTAAGTGAGATACGGAAGAAAAGTCCGAGTGACAAATGTGAAGGAATCGTCAACTTCAACATTAATCTCACCTCCCCCTAGGTCAAAACATTCATCTTCATTAACATTGTTTATCACGAGCACATCGGTTTCCATGTCTAAGGTTAAACGCTCATATTCGGGTATAGGATCATCGTTAAGCAAGTTGTCAATAATATCCTCTTCCGAGTCAAAATCACTTTCAATACCTGGTAGTATCGAATCATCTGGTCCGGAAAATATATTGATCTCTTCCCTATTGGAGTTACTATCCACAATGAGAGTAGTAGATGTGGGAAGAGACTCGATGATTGTATGAGAATTTTCCGATGACTGAGAAGATGAATTTCCGCATAGCAACGACATTCGATTGATATAATCCTCATGCTCTCTAACAATTCCTGGAGGAATCGTGATAAGTTCACCGGTGAACTCATGGTGGAGAGGATCACTTTTGGGAGAAAAAGTATCATGTTGTGGTTCATGATCGAAAAATACTTCGGGAGAGATATTATGGGTGGTATCATCACTAAGCAAACTCTCAAGATATAATACGTCTCCTTCTGAGTCATAATAACCTTCCTCAATATACGTAGGAACTTCGATAGCTAGAAAAGCATCGATCTCATCATTGTCGCCTCCTGGGTCGAAACATTCAGCCTCATCAATTTGAGCATCGTATAAGATTCTTTTCCAATCATTCGTTTTACATTCCAAATCAAATAAATCGTCATTCTCTTCGAAAGGTGGTTCATTGATGAATCCCTTGAGAATGGAAGCAACGCTTTTCAAAGGAGTAGACGGATCATGGTGAAGTAGAAACTCAATGTCGTCTCCTGGAGCGAGACACTCATCCTTGTTAGAATTAGAAAGAGGTGTGACTAGGAAAGTCGACTCATCAAGGTTGGAATCATAAGAATCCTTGCACTCGATGTCCTCTAACACTTCATCAAAAAGAGGGTTTATGTCACTAGAGTTGTAATTGACATCAAATTTGAAAAGAGGGTTAGAGAAAGTCACGAAATCATCACGTGGAACATTAATGGAAGATAAATCATCACACAAAGGTAAAACATTCGCACTATCACTCCTGGATGTATCCTCAGATTCTTTTGGGATTTGGACAATTTCCTCAATATTAAAAGTACTAAGGTGCTCGTCCCCCATTATGAGAGAATCCTTGGGCTAAATAGACGGTAAGGTGGATGTGATTGCAAAAACCGAAGAAACTTGAGGTGTTTTGTTTGAATGGAAAATGCTCTCATTGCAAATAACTCTAAAATTCTTCAAACAAGGTGTGATACGAGTTTGGCATTTAGCTGTCAGCTCTGCGAGATTCTTCACTTCTTGCTTTTCCTTTTCATCGTCGGCATCTTTCGGTGAGGGTGAGCAAACTAGAGCAGGTTCATTGGTAAACCTTTTAAAACTATCCTTGCATGAGTCATTAACCATTTTAATTGACTCGTTTATATGCTTAGGAGGATGTTTTGACGTTCCATCGACATGAAAAGTTATTTGTTCATTTCCATCCCTCAAAACAAGCTCTCCTTCGTATACATTAATTAAAGCACGGCTGGTTCTCAAAAAGGATCTCTTAAGTATGAGAGGAACTCGAGGATCAGCTTCAAAATCAACAACAACAAAGTCGGTAGGAAAATGGAAATTCCCAACTTTGACAAAGATATCTTCGACGACTCCTTTAGGACGAGTAATTGATCGGTCTGCTAACTCTAAAGTCATCCGAGTTGGTGTAAGATTAGGTAAAGAAAGCTTTTTCCAAATAGAAAGGGGCATAAGATTTATGCTCGCGCCAAGATCGGCCAAGGCGTGACATACATCTATTCCCGAGAAATTACATGGAATAAGAAACTTGCCGGGATCTCCAAGCTTTTCGGGAAGCTTTTTGAGGAGCATTGCCGAGCAATTCTCGTTCAACGGTATCTTAGCTAACTCAAGCAACTTTTCCTTATTCATGAGCAAACTCTTAATCGTAGGAGCAAATCTTGGCATCAAAAGTAAAGCATCCGCGAAACTAATGTCGAAGCGCAAATCTTGAAAGATTTGGAAGATCTTCTCCATTTGATTCGAAGCTTTGTCACGGGACTTTTGATCATCACGTCGTGAAGGATATGGAATATTTGGCTTAGGTAAACTCTTCGGAATATCGGATTCCGGAATAGAAATGGGGATAACCGGAGGTGGGATTTGAGCGGTACTTCCTTGGAAATTTGTTTGCTCTTTATCCGTTGTCTCCTTGGTTTCTCGTTCCACTACCTTTTTAGGAGAATGATTAGTAGGAATCGAGGGTCCCTCGTAAGCAACACCACTTTGAGTAGTGATAGCTTTCATCTCACCCTTCGGGTTTGGAATGGTATTACTCGGAAGAGTACCCGAAGTTGAGGCTTGGTTTTGAAATAATCCACAAATCATGTTTTGCAAATTATTTTGAAAAGTAGTTTGTTGATTCATCATGACGGCTTGTTGAGATTTTATCGTGTTTTGAATTTCATTCTTAAGGTCTCCTTTCAACGAGTTGATTTGATTTTGCATGTTTCTCAACATCTGATCATTATTCCTCTTGTAACTTGAAAAATCATTTGAAATCTCTTGTTGAACTTGATTATTAGGCACTTGAAAAGGTTGGTTTTGAAATCCTTGGTTTTGAAAATTTGGAGCATGATTATTTTGAGCTTGAAAACCTTGATTTCCATGAAAATTATTTCCCCGATTAAAATTATTCCCTTGAACTTGATTCTGATTAAACCTATTTTGACCATTGTTTTGCACCGGAGCAAAACCTGGTGGTGCCATTTGATTACTAACACGGTTTGGAGGGTTAATTTGATTGTAGGTACCCGTGGTCGCACAAACACTAGCCTGATTGTTATCGGTAGCCGGACAATTATACCAAGAATGGGCACCACCACAAGTAACGCAAGTTTCCTCAACCGCTTTAACCGGAGCGGGAGTGACAACTTTTTTAGAAACAATCTCGACTAAGGTCGAAAGTTGATCCGCAAGCTTATTAATTCTCTCATCCGTTTTACTAGAAGTAGCATTCATCCTAGAAGCATTTGATCTATTTCATGAATAACGAACTTTTGATTTATTCTCAGTTATGTTTAAAGCCTCTCTAGTCGTCTTACTCAAAAGATTTTGACCCGCCGCGACATTTAAGGAGTCTTGTTCATTCTTGTTTAAACCGTTATAAAAGGTATCAACTTGAGTTAACTCCATAAATCCGTGATGGGGACAAGCTCTAAGCAACTCCTTAAATCGTTCCCACGCTTCACTAAAAGTTTCCTCAAATTTTTGTGTAAATCGAGAAATTTCATTCTTTAAGTGAGTGGTTTTCGAAGGAGGGAAAAATTGATTCACAAATTTGGTCACGAGATCCTCCCAAGTCAAGATTGAATTCGGTGGTTCTTTCTCGTACCAAGTTTTAGCAGCTCCCTCGAGCGAATATGGAAACATCATAAGCTTAATCACATCGTTAAGCACATTCCTAAATCGTAAAGTCGAGGTAATCCTTTTGAAACTATTGATATGAGCATGAGGATTTTCACTCTCACGACCGTAAAACGGGTTCGCTTGAACCAATTGAAGCAAATTCGTTTTAATCTCAAAATGATCCGCATTAATTTCTGGTAAAACAATAGCTTCTCCGTACCCTTCCGTGGGTGCCGGAAGTAGCTCTTCCATTGTACGTTCCACCATTGGTGCAACGATAGTACGAAGCTAAGGTTCGACTATGCTTGGAGCACGTCCTTTATTTTGATATCTCGGAATGGTTACGTTTGAATTATTTGGAAAATAGGAATTTCTAGTGCGCATGCACTAAACAAGCAAAAGAAATGATAAAAGAAACGAGAAAAGGAAATATTTTTGTTTACCGAATAATCAACAAACTTAGGGTAACTCTCTTAAGTAAAATAAATTTTACAAAAGAGGTGCGCCTTTTTCGTAAGTGACACAAACGGTAAAAAAAATTAATCTTTGGTTCGGGAACTTATTGATAGATAATACCTCAATTGAAGGTATTATTTGTTGGTGTTCTTTTACCAACTTTGTAAATTTTAAATATTCACAAATTAACGAGAAAAATCGAAAAATCCGGAAGAGCAAATATTTTTGTTTTTTTTGTTTTTAAACTTTTACTTATACTAAAAAGAAAAGAAAAATATTTTTTTTACTTTTTATATTTTAAATTTTTTTTTTTTTGATTTTCTTAAAAGCGTAACTTTCGAAGACGAAAGGTTCTCCAAATCACGATCGACAAACTTCAAACGAAAGAATCTTAATCACAAATCCCCGGCAGCGGCGCCAAAAACTTGATTGCGTAAAGTTTTATACACGTATAATAATATAATAAGTATAGAAAATTACCAAACTACCCTTGAGGACAAAAGTAGTAAGGAAAATTCTCACAATTATATATAATAATACGTATATTTACCGGTAAGTGATTACCGGGTCGTATTCCTCGAAGATTTATGAAATTGAGACCACGTTTGTTATTTGGACAATGATTTGAATTGGTTCGAAGATGATTTGTTTTCTAAAATACTAAAAGTAAGCAAATTAAAGGACAATTAAAACTAACTTTAATAACGGGAAATTAAACTTTAACTAAAAACGCAAAACGGGAACCCTAAATGGCGATTAAAAACCCTAAATTTCCAAAATTAAACCTAAAATGAATTTTTCTCTTTTAATGGACTCTAATTGACTAAAAAGTAAGTTTAAAGAAAACTAGAACAAAAACGGAGTTGAATTGAGCTTAAAATTTTGAAAAACGTGAACGGGAACGAATCCCGTTCTTTAAAAATTGAAATTTTGCAATTTTAATCCTACGGAAGCAAAACTAATTTTCCTAGAAACTATATGATAAAAGAAAATTTTCTAAAAAAGAATTATATTTTTTTGATTATTTTTCTATTTTTTATGAATTTTTAAAGTTTTTTTTTATAAAAATAAATGTTTAAAAATACTAAACTAATTATAAAAAATCTAAAAAAATTATAGAAAATAGCTTGAACAATAAGGAATCTAGGAAAAATAAGTTAAGAAACACATCTTATCGAATAAGTTGTGCAATAAGCTAAAACAGCTTATTGTACAAAAAAAGCTAAAACGTATATAAAAGATAAATAATGTAAAGAACTAACGGATGAGCTAATGTAGCATGATGGTTGTATGTGTGGGGATAAAATGCTTGGTGAAGGTGGTAGAGGTCCCGGGTTCGAGCCTTCCTCACCTAGGGCTTCCCACTTTCACAAGTGTTTTAATTTTTTCCATTTTTTTATAACTTTTTAAAACTCTTAAAAATAAGCAACTTTTGTAAAACAACTACTTTTATAAACTAAAAATAAGCTCAGAAATAAGCTAATTAAGACAGAAAAACTTAAACTATACTTAAACTAATAAAAAGCTAACTGTTTGCATTTTTAAGGAGAATAAGCAAACCAAATAGAGAAATAAGCTAAACTAGATAATAAGCTATTCTAAATAAGCAACAAAGAACAAAAATAAGCAGCCTAATAAGCCTAGAATGAGCTTAAGAACTCAGCAGTACTAACTTAGAAATTAGTACTGTCAGTTAAGCACTTAAGTCTGCTTAGCTAATAAAAAGCAAATAAGCTCAAATAAGTAAACGACAAAACCAGATAAGCTAAATTGGACCTATACTAACCTAATAAGCTAAACTAAACCTAAATAAGCCATAACAATAAGCAGATAAGCTAAATAAAGGAATAAGCACTTATGGTGTAAACTGTTAACCAAACAGCCCTTTAAGGTACCTTTGAGCTTATTTTTCAATAAGCTAAAGAATCCTTATGGACTTTTGGCTTATTACCTTAAGAAGTACACCTAAAAGACTACTTAAAACAACTTTTTAAAACCATTTTGAAATTCAAGAGCTTAATGAAAAGTCTTGTTGAAAACAACTTATATACTAAGAACACTAGTTACTTTTGGTTTTGAAAATGACAAATGCTGAATTTAAAGGCTAAAAACAGATAACTAAATAAGCTACTTTTGGAAAACTAAGTTAAGACAGATTAACCACTACCCTAGATCTACTTGTATGCCAAATATCTAAATCTAATTCCTACAATTACCTTCTGAGAATTGATCATGAAAAAAAAACTACTTGTCTTCTTAAAACTGCTGGTGCAGTTTGCACTTGAGTGAACAAAACCTTAAAACATTTGATGCAGACTTAAAACACTACTTCTAACACTCATGAAACGCACAACTAAGAGCAAATAGAATCATTTCAATTACTAGAATCAACTAGAACTAGGTTATGCAAATGAGGCTTAACAGACTTAGACTTTTATTAATCTAACTTATGAAAACTCACTTAACTCTAACCTAGCTTATAAATCTAGCATAAACTGACTTAGATGAAAGATTAAAACCAAAATCCTAAGACCAAATGGCCACTAGCAGTACTAACTTGTAGTTAGTACTGCTATGCCAAACACCCCTTTAAAATTAACCAGTTTCATTTTAAGCTTTTGATAATGAGATTTAGAGCACAAAAATCAAATACCAGATGTTAAATATCTTTTAACAAACCTTATGAACTTATAACACTAATCAAATAAGCCAGAATCAATAAGCTAATAATTATGCTAATATTTTTGGATTTTTAATGATTTAAGAGACAAAATTATAAAAACTATGATCTAGACTATAAAACTTGAAAGCAGATAAGCAAACATACTTATTAAGCACAATAACACAAGATTAAACACAATTAAGCAAGAAATAAGCTAAAAATAAGCAAATGCAATTATTAAGCTAAGGGACTTGAAATTTAAAGGAGACTTACAAGAACCTTAGCTAAACAAAGGCTTTAAAAGCTCAAGGAGCTTCTTCAAGCTCTAGCTTATCACTAGGATAAGCTAGTAAAGTCCTATGATCTCATCCATTGCTAGCTCATCATCCAAAAAGCTTAATCCCATTTAGCAAAGGTAATAGACTGATTTTAAATGTTCAAGTATATTAGATGACTAATTTGAACTCAATCTGAGCTTAGAGACTCAGAGAGCTTAAGATGAGCTTATTAGAAGCTTATGAAACATTAACAGCTTATTAAACAGAATTTGAATAAAAGTGAGCTTCAGAAAAGTAAGAGCTTAATAAGGAAACTTAAATGGTATTAATAAAACAGCTAATTACAATACTGAAAAGGAAATTACATTAAGCTAACATTAAGCTAAAACATTTTTAAAGGAAAAGCTAAAATTTAATAAGCTGGAAAAAAATGAAAAACTTGCTCTTCTATATCCCAAATGTGTGTGATGAGGTATGCTTTTATAAAGCTGAGAGTGAAACTTCTAGGAGTCTGGATACGCTCCTCTTATCCTTGATCTTAACCCTTCATTCAATGCCAATCATTGGATCCTTAATCATCACCGTTGGATCATTAAGTGAGCACACGGATTGCCAACGTGGCATTCCGTGTGTCAGGCTCGTTGTGCTTCTTTTACAAGTACTTTATTGTAAAATCCCACTTCTTGGTGTGCTTCTTCATATATCCGCGTGTCATTCCTTGTGGGGATCAACCAATGGGACCCTCTCATGACGTCTAACTCTGCCAGCTTGTACCTTGGTACTCGAATCATAGAGCCACGTCCTCAATTTCAATTTACCATTTGATTTGAGTGCGGTTAATCGTTAAGAACGATGATGAATAGTAAAAACTATTCCCGCGCCTTTTTATTCTTTTTATAACTGATTTTAACTGAGTGGATTTCGGCCCGGGTAAAAAGGATTGGGCTATGGGCTTGGGTTAACAGGTTTTGGTTTATATGTAAATAACGACCGTTATCTTTTATTAATAAAAAGATAACGGTGTTAGGGTTTAAGGGTTATTTTTGCAATTTGGTTTAACTTTAAGGGGTTGTTTTAGTTATTTTGGAATTTTGTCTTTATAAGTTTGACCAGAGTTGACTTGTTGACCATGGTTGACCAAGGGTTGACTTTTTGACCCTTCTTGCTATCAAATCCCCGGCTCTTGTGCACTCTATCCGTTCTCGTGTCCGTGTCTGTCCGGTTTTGGCCAATTTCTTGTGATATTTGCATTATCCGTACCTACACAATCACAAAGACAAAACAAGTAATATACAAGTATATTTTTGCACATTTTGATCATTTAAGGGTTATTTCGGATATAATAAAGATATGTGATTTCTCACATATCACTTTTACCTTTGTTTTATTCAAAATCTGTCATGTTTTTGGTCAAGTGTCTTTAGTTTAAAAACAACTTTTTCACTTTTAATTTTTAGTTACTTAAACTCGTTTTTAGCTTTTGAAAACTTGTGCACAAGCTCATTGGAGCTCAGTTTCCATCTGTTTTAACTTGGTTTTTACTTTGGAGCTTATATTCTTGCTTATTTTTATGCCTGCTTATGCCAGTCTGTCTTTTAGAAAAAACCAAAAAAAAATAGTAATCTTTGTGTCCTGCACTTTTCATAAGCTCTTTTAGTAGCTCATTTGTTTTTCAAAATGATTTTACTTTGCTGATTTTAGGTTTTTACAAAAAGTCATTTTTTTAAAGTTTCATATTTTTGTCTGTTTTATAATTTTGCAAAAAGAAAATTTTCAAAAAGTAAAAACTGGGAAATTGGGAAGTTGAGGGCGAGCAAGACTCGAACCCTCAACCTCAACCAACCTCTACCCATTTATAACACACACTCTTTACCGCTGCGCCCTTGAGACTTTTTCGTTATAAGTCCCAAGGGGTTTGTATTTAAGGGCGTTTTAGCCTAAATAGCCATAAGCTACGTTTTGCTTTTTCCTAGCTTATTCCAATAAGCTGGGAACTCCATTTTATTTTTATTAAAACCAGCATTGTTCAAGCTACTTTTCCTAATTTTTTTAGATTTTTCCCGTATTGTTTAGTATTTTTTATCATTTAATTTCTTTAAAACTGTTTTTAATTCATTAAAAATTAAATAAAAATAAAAAAATATAATTTTTTTTAGAAAATTTTCTTTTATCATTTTGCACCTAGGAAAATTAAATTTGTTTTCGTGGGGTTAAAATTTCTCATTTTGGTTTTTTAAAGAACGTGTTTCAGATCCCGGTTCTCGATTTTAGGTTTAAATCATTTTTAGCTTTCGTTTTTGAGTTTTCTTTAATCGTTTTTGCATTTTAATTGTAGAATTAGAAATCCCAACCTAAAAATCTTAATCCATTCAAAAACGCGATCACGAACGTTCTCGATTTTCAATTCGCACCTCGTTGGGAGAACGACCCGCGGGATTTTTAATTTTGCTTTGGTCAAAAGCAATTTCTTAGAGTCTTTCGAAATACTTACCGTACTATAATTGAATTATAATTATTGATTTTCCTTATTTATATATATTATTTATATATACTAAAGGTTAAATCTTTGGTTGTCACTATATTTTTTGGTAAATGTTTTTCTAGACTAAATATATGGATTAGTCATAATTTACATATATCATTTTATATTGTATAGTTGGAAAATAAAAGTTATCCTTTTGGGTTGAAAGATGAGTTGATCTGGTGGTCGAACCGGTTAATTGATGATTTGACTTAACGAGGTGTTATCCTAAAGTTAGTTATTAGTACTAGGGGTGGCAATCGAGTCATGTTCGGATTGACCTGTTCGGGTTCGTGGATTGGCAGGTTATTATGACCTCTACCCAAACACGACCCTTTTATTATACGTGTCAAGAAACTCAACCCTAACCTAGACATGCATAACATGTGTAACCCATTTGTGACCCGTTTAACATGTTAAAGTAAATAGGTCAAACGGTAAATAAGGTTGGTGGTTTGTCGTTTTAATTAATTTAAATGCAAAAATGATATAAGGATCTAAAAAATGATAAGCATAACATATAAATAACTACATGGCAATTTCAATGATATATGACTTATAATCGTAATTCACTCATATTAAGTCAATTACAAAATACATTTAATCCATATCTAACATGAAGTCCAAGTTATAAATTGTATTTTTAGAGGGCTTATGTATACTTAAACAGGTTCACGGGTTAACTTATTTAATACTTACTCAACCCAAACACGGCCCGTTTATTAAATGGGTTAGACAAGTTGACCGACTTTTGACTTAAACTTGTTTCTTCTCAACTTAAACATGTTTAACTTCTTGTTGAGTTCGTGTTATTTATCGTATCGTGTCAAAACTTGCCACACCTAATTGAAACACTAGAATGCCTTACTACTAAATCAATTTCGTGAAACAATGTAAACAATCAGGTTTGCCAAAAGGGTATTAATATTAGTATTCCTTGGTCTTAAAAAATACAAAATATTTCTTTTTGTCTTTTTGTTTACAGTATAACACAGTTTTTTTATCAGTTTAATACTTTTGACTTGTTTAACTTTATATTTTTTGTTCTACACTTTCTGTTTCACAATTTTGTAATATAAACAAAGTTATATATATATATATATATATATATATATATATATATATATTTGGTATATTATTATATTATATATATATATATATATATATATATATATAGAGAGAGAGAGAGAGAGAGAGAGAGTTATGATCAAATGAGAAGTTTTCTTAAAATAAGAAAGATAAGAAGTAACTATAACCGTATATCCGAGATGCACAAACTTAAATTAGATGCATCTCTATAATCTTAGATCCATATAACGCATCATAATGTGTTTTCAAGCTTTTAATTATATGCATATACGTATATTAGATGCATTTCATTTTTTCTCTTGTTTTTTGCTCCTCTGCATGTGCTGAAATCGTGAAAATCAATTTGCACCATCTATACATTAAATTAATGTTCAAAATTCAAAAACGGTGCATCTAAATGAATAGAAATGCATCTAATGCAAGTCGTTGCATCTTAAATGTGTGGTTTTAGTCACTTCTCACCACTTCTTATTTTAATTTACTTCTCACTGAATCCCTACTATATATATATATATATATATATATATATGGTGTGGTTATTGTGAAAAGTAAGTTAGGATAAAAAGTATAAGAAGGCATATAAACCATTTGATTGTATCATTTAATAC
>BQNB010034207.1:0-49988 GCA_026074375.1 Tanacetum coccineum
TCTATTCTTTTGGCATTTTCTGGCTTTTATTTGGCAAAATCCCGGGTATTTAATATATACAATTAAGCATTTATCAGTATGCAGGGTGTGTGTGATCACCTGCAAGAGATACCTCTCCAGAGGATAGATGATATAGAGTCGAGACATAGAGAGCAGGAGGGTAGGAACCTGATTGTTGATGATGAGCGGTCTAGTTTGTTAGAGCATGTTGTGGCCTTGGAGGGTAGCTATACGAGCCTTCGAGATGCTTTAGGTGTTGAGAGAGTAAGAGTTGACAGTCTGCATTGACTTTTGGGCTATGTAGAGGATGAGCTTAGACAGGATTGCGAGCTTCATGCTCATGAGAGTCAGAGACTTTAGAGGATGGAGACCTTCATGACGAGGACACAGGATTATCGTCTTTAGACTGGCAGCATCATAAGTTAGGAGTGGATTATATTAGCAGTAGTAGTAGTATGGATAGGAATCTAGTACTCATTTGGAAAAATCGTGTAACCGAATTTGGATTTTCTATGAAATGAAATCTTATTATTATTACGATCTTTTCTTACGATTTTTCCATATAATTATGTTATTCGTTCGTTCTGGCAAAATGTTATTTTAAAATATTTTATAAACTTTATTTTGCAAATTCTATTTATTACTTTTTTTAAATTTTACCCCGTTCTGAATCTCACCTAGTGTTGTAATTTATGGCTAGAACTATGACTATCACTCGCTCTGGTATGACACCTGAAGCCATCGAAGAACTAATTGCTTAACGAGTGGATGAGGTATTGGCTGCCCAATAGGCCAACCGTAACGCTAGACTTATTGATGAAAACCAAAGCCAAAATGGGGATGATAACGATAATGGAACTGGAGGAAATGGAACCATGGTAACAATAATAGAAATGGAATTTAGAATGGAGGAATGGAGGTGCAAGAGGAAATGCACCAGTTTCTAGGGTTTGTACCTACAAGGATTTTCTAAACTATCAACCACGCAACTTTAGTGGAACTGAAGGAGTCGTTGGGTTGGCTAGGTGGTTCGAGAAAATGGAGTATGTGTTTCGTATCAGTAGTTGTCCACTAAATTCTCAAGTGAAGTTCGCTACTTGAACTTTGCTAGATGGAGCTCTAACATGGTGGAATTCCCATGTGCAAACCATTGGCATTGATGAGGCATATGAGATGCCATGGAAGGATTTAATGAAGCTGATGATCGAAGTGTATTATCTAAGAATGAGATCTAGAAGCCAGAGAATGAGTTGTGGAACTTGTATGTCAAAGGGACCGACGTCGCTGGTTATACGCGCGATTCCAGGAGTTGACCTTGTTATGTCCCAGGATGGTTCCTGAAGAGAACGACAAGATTGAGAGGCTCATCTAGGGTTTGCCAGATAACACTCAAGGTAATGTTACCTCTTTTAAGCCAGTTCGACTAGAAGATGGGCTAATAGCCTAATGGATTAGAAAGTTCATGTGTATGCCGCAAGAATGCTACATAAAAGAGGAAGTTTGACAACAACTTATGGGGCAACCATGTACAACAGCCACCTTTCAAGAGGCAGAACGTGGCTCAAGCTGTCACGATGGGCAATAGTGAGAAAAGAGGATATGATGGGAGCGCTCCGTACTGTAAAAAGTGCAGAATGCATGATGAAGGACCATGCACTATAAAGTGTACCAGCTGCAAGAAGGTAGGCCACATGGCCAAGGACTGTGGGACTACTATTACTGCTTAAGCACCAAGAGCCCCCCATGGCGAATGAGAGAGTTATGACCTATTTTGGATGTGGTCGTTAGGGACATTACAAGAGTGATTACCCTAAATGCAAGAATTAGAATCGTAGGAATAAGGCTGCAAGCAATGATGCTCGTGGGATAGCCTATACATTAGGAAGAGGTGACGGCAACCCAGACTCCAACGTCGTTACAGGTATGTTCCTTCTCAATAATCATTATGCATACATCTTATTTGACTCCAGAGCTGATAGAAGCTTTGTATCAACCACGTTTAGTGCCTTAATTGATATCCCTGCTACTACATTAGACGTTAGTTATACTGTTGAATTAGCCGATGGGAAAATCGCCAAATTTAACACTATTATTAGGGATTATACATTAAACTTGTTAGATCACCCGTTTAGTACTGACCTAATGCCCGTAGAGCTAGGTAGCTTTGATGTTGTAATTGGAATGGATTGATTATCGAGGTATCATGTTGTAATTGTCTCTAAAGAAAAGATTGTTCGTATTACCTACATCAACGAGATATTAATGATACGTGGTGACAAAAGCAACAAAGGGAGTAACTCAAGATTGAGCATAATCTCGTGCACTAAGACTCAAAAGTACATTCAGAGAGGGTGCCATGTGTTTCTGGCACATATTTTAGTAAAGAAGACGGAAGCCAAGTCAGAGGAGAAGCGACTTGAAGACGTGCCGGTTGTTTAGGATTTCCTGAAGGTCTTTCCAAAGGAGTTTCTAAGACTTTCGCCAGCTCGACAAGTTGAATTCCAAATCGACTTAGTCCCTAGTGTTGCACCTGTAGCATGAGCTCCTTATTGTTTTGCACTATCTGAGATACAAGAGTTGTCCGCTCAGTTGCAAGAACTGACTGGCAAGGGTTTCATATAAGAACAAGTTTCTCACTCTGGGGAGCTCTAATTTTATTTTTCAAAAAGAAGGATGTATCGTTCTGCATGTGCATTGATTATCGCGAACTGAACAAGCTTATAGTTAAGAACCATTATCCGCTCCCGAGGATCGACGATTTATTTGATCAGTTACAAGGGTTGAGTGTCTACTCTAAGATCGACTTGAGATTTGGTTATCACCAACTCAGAAATCAATAGGAAGACATTCTAAAGACAGCGTTAAGGACTCATTATGGTCATTACGAGTTCCAAGTAATGCCTTTTGGATTGACCAATGCACCGGTGGTATTCATGGACTTGATGAACTGGGTGTACAAACCATACCTGTGTTAGTGCAAATATTATGATATTTAATCTATATGATCTCTTTATGTTTTGGTGATGATAAACATGTGACTTTTTATACGTAACGTAAAGTGTGCTAGTTACTCGTAATCACAAATAATCAATGCATACATGCATCTACATCTCACGACGTCTCAAGTCTACATCAATACATCTCTCGACGTCTCAAGTCTACATCAACACCGACATTTGTTTGCACCCAACGTAAATCACATAAGGTATGTACAAACAACATTAAAGTTGTAAGATGATCAAAAAAATAAGTTTTTGTCTTCAACATTATATTTTTATAAATGTAACAAAATAATTTCTTAAAAATTAATTAGACAAATAATTTTTGAATTATAAAGAAATGTTTTATGTAGTAATTATTTCAAAATTCAAATCTAGCCATTTTCCCCCCAAAAACAAGTGTCACTTTCACCAGACAAGTTTGTCACCTAGAAAAGACAAAAACAGGAGCGTTTGTCGGGGCGGTACCTTAAATAGGCCAGCGGCCCCCTTAAATATTTGGCGGCCCCCTAATATATCTGGGATCGCCGTTTCCTGACAGGTTGTTTTTCAGCTCCTATAAATAGTGGGTCACCTCCAACTATTTTCATAACCCTTTTGTACGATTTTCTTTCAATTCTTTCTCTCTCTAGATCTCACTAAATCTCTCTAAATCCTTGATCATTCAACTTGGTTAATCTTGTTTAAATGTGATCAAATCTTATATCCTTTCCTCCTTTCCTCAAGTGCAAGAGAAGAACTTCGGTCATCTTCAAGATCTGAAGTTATGTAGTCTAGTTAGTCCATTTCTAACTTTTGTTACATATAGATCAAGTCTATGTCTTCTAATCTTTAGTAGTTTGTAGATCCAAATGATGTATATATTTGGATGGGTTGATTGTAGGTTAGTTAGTATTTTAGGTCTTAAAATACATTGGTGATGTGGTAGATTGGTTCTGGCTAAGATTAGGACTCGATATCTAGCTTAGTGTCAGAAAATAATATAAGCGACGCTGTTTATGTGTTTAGGCCATATAACACAAGGTTTGTTATGTTGGGCCATAAAACATAACGGGTTTGGTTGTACCTGAAGATGGACACGACATCTAGCTTAGTATCAGAAAATAATGTAAGCATTGGTATAAGGTTTTCTCCGCCGAAAGGGAGCTTGTTGATTAGTGAAGGATACTCGAGGAGTGGAGTAGGGCGAAGAGGAGCTTAGTGACCGAACCACTATAAATTATTGTGTCGGTTTGCATTTTCTTTTACCTTTCTCTTTACTTATGTCATTACATTTATCGCTTTACTTTTACACTTGCATTGTGCTTATGATTGTGTGAATTGTTGTGTATGTTTTGTTAGTCATGGTTGTGTAGCTCTTTGTAGTAAACATTATGAGTGTGGATATATTGGTATAATATGTGCTAGTAATTGTAAATCTATTATCGACACTTCTCATATTGCGTCAAACTTGATTGGTGATTTGATACAAATGATCTAGTCCGAAAAACTCTTCTAGAGGCGGTCTCTTTAAATAGGGCGGCCCCCTGATGTACTTGGCGGCCCTCTTATATTTATGGGACCGCCGGTAGAGAGTGAGATAATCTTTGATCTTAAATTTTTTAAAGGAAACGTATTCACCCCCCTCTATGGTTTCCACAATTGGTATCAGAGCCACGTCGCTCTAGTTTTCAAAACAAATGGTTTTTAATATAGAATACGATCCATGTACCAAATTACCCTTAAAGGGGGATTAAATATGAAAAGTGTTTTGTTGTTTGATTCGTACTAGTTTTATTATTAAATATACTTTGTATACTAGCTTGAATGAAATTTTTTTCAAAAGAACTTGGAAGTGTTAACTTATGTTTGTCTAAGTCGTAAGATCAATGGAAATAATGTCTAAAACACGTATTTCATGTGCTAAAACAACTTTCTGAAGTCCTACGTCCCTACATTAAGTCACTAAATGATTTTATACTAAAAACGTGTTTTTGGGTCTCTGATGGCGGTCCCATAAATGCTAGGGCGGCCCCCAAATTTATCTGGGGACTGTCACCTTTATGGGGGCCGTCTGTCTGTTTCAGTATATTTTGGCAAACTTCGAAAAATCATATAAAAGTAATCGTAAGTCCGTAGAAGTCGTGCCACCCGCCATTTCTAAGATAATTTAGTCTACATTCATTTAAAAATACTTCCAAGTCTTCATTCTAAACTTAAATAAGTTAGAAATGCAAAATACTACATAGTTGTCAAAACTTTGAGTTCCGTTTTAACGTAAATCTTGTATTTTACATTTTCCTTTGAGTCGGGCAGTTCTAATTGATATATCTTAGAAAAATAGTGTCTTTGTCCTTTCAAAATATTGATCTTAATTAATTTTTGAAATGGAGAGGAACTATTTTATTTTCAAATCAAATCAAGCTAAGTATACATCGTTATATTTATTACACAAAACAACGACGAATATCGAGTATATTTGGGTTATATTTATATAGTTAGTTGGGGTATTATATTCACCGTTTGTATTGTTCGTGAGTCTTGATCATCTCTTCGTTCATCTTTTCTATAAGTTCATCCTTTTCCAATTCTTTTTAAACATCTTTGATTTTTATAACGTTTAGAAGCTAGTTGTATAAACGGATGGTTAAAAATCAAAGCTTTAAAAATTTACACAACCTTAAAAAGGTTGTGTCTTTGGTTCGAAAATCATAAAAAGGAAAGAAAGGAAATATTAGTTGTATTGTCGTGGTGAATCTTTTATAAAGATATGATTTTGATAAAGCTTATTACTTATTTTGGCTTAATAATAAGCTCGATCGAGTTTATTTGAGTGCTTATGTATGTCAAACACAATAATGGACCATAAAGGTTTGAACTTTATGCTTATTTGTATATTATCTTATTGTTCTAGCTTATTTTCTTAGCTTATTTGGTAGCTTATAAGGTTTTAAGCTTAACAGGCTTAATAAATGAGTCCAAATGTGTTTGTTTGGTTTTTATGGGTTTTGGCCTAAAAACCAAGCCTAAACTGTGGGCTATAAGCCACGGTTTGGCTTATTTGATGGCTTATTTGTGTAGCTTATTTGATAAGCTAAAGGGCTTATTTGCTTATTGATTTTCTATTGGATTAATTTTGGACTTTTGATATCCTATCTATTCGTTTAGGCTTATTGGACCTAAAAGCACAATAAGAGCCATTTGGACTTTCGGCTTGTTTTTATTAAGTGATTATTACTTATTTGAACTTATGAACGTTTACTATTATTATCGTAACTTAGTAGTTACAAAACCTATATTTGGGAAAGTGATGATTTAAGAAAAGCGTTGAAAGTGTTTTGGGAATTAATGTCTACGACTTTGGAAAACTAATATTTACGAACGGGTCATGCCAAAATTTTATAAAAACTATATACTTAGAATTATTTGTGAAAACATATATTTATAAAAACTTTCTAAAACATATTATTTATAAATAATAAATAATATATATAGATAAACTAAAATACATATTTACTTTATATATTCAAGTGTTTTCTTTAATACCGAATATAAGGCGAAAAATATAAACTTATTATATTTTATAAATATAAAATTTGTAATTATTACGTAAATTAAAAACATAAAAACATTATTATCAAATTTTCTAATCATTATTTTGGGCTACCGGGTAAAATGCTGAAACTTATTTATTTTGTTTATTTTCCTATTATACTCTATATATTTATATTAATCTTCGTAATACATTTCATCGAGTCAAAACTACTACGACTACTACACAACCAACGTTACTAAAACATTTTCTTAATAACCGTACAACTACTTTCTAAAGACTCATGTACATTCGTAATTCACGTCGTACTTATTCTGAACCTGACCGTTAATCCTTTAGGTCGTAACCGTGTACCGTCGTCCTTTACCGTGTGATCATTCTTCTAGTCTTTCCACTACTTCATTTCACCAATCAAGGTGAGTTCGTAGCCTTACGTTTTACTATTTTATTTCATTGTTTTTGGGGTGAAAACATTGCTTATTTCTAAACTTCAGACACAAGTTTCTTGAATATCTTTTACTTGCTTACGTGTTGCCTAAGTAGCTATAACTCACTGTGCCCCCTCATCATGAACCGTTAATTACTTTGTGTAGGCGCGAGTGTTATAAATAGATTTATTTTGGATTGACAACCCCGTTTGGGTAAGTAGCGCTTACCAGTCCAGGATATGGACAAACGAATGTATACCATGTCAGAATTTGAATGTTTCAGGTTGAAAATTTGCTTGGGCACTTTATATCTTAATATGTCTGAAATTGATTGATATACAAACTATCGTAGTGATATGTGTGAAAACACATATCCGTTTTATATCAAAATAGACCCTAAAAAGACCAAAACTGTGCATAAAAGGCTTGTATATTGCTTGTTTTGTCTTTCTTATTGTGTAGGTACGGATAAAGCAAAAATCACAAGAAAACGGTTAAAACCGGGCAAACACGAACACGGGAACGGAAGAGCACGCAAAAAGCCAGGAGGAAGCTATCAAAGTCAAACCCTAGTCAAACTTCAGTCAACTTAGTCAACCAAAGTCAAAGTCACAACAAGACAAAAATCCTAAAATTACCAAACCCGTCCCTCAAAGTTAACAAAAATAATCCCTAAACCCTAACACCGTTAGTCCTTTATCAACATAGGACTAACGGTCGTTATCCTACTTATAAAAGCCACAAAACCAATTCCCGTTAACCTCTTATAACAATACCAAGCCCAACCCAAGTCAATGGCCCAAAACCCCTTGGTCAAACCTCCCATATAAACGTTTACAGTTTAAAAAAGGCAGGTAAATCCTTTGTTACTATTCATCGTCGTCTTCATCAATTACCACACGTCATAATCAAAGGGTAAAATCAAATTGAAGGCATGATTCAACAATTCAAGGGTCAAAGTACATCTTGACAAGGTTAAAACGTCACGCAAGTATCTCATTGGCCAATATATTTATAAAAACTTTCTACAACATATTATTTATAAATAATAAATAATATATACATATATAATATATATATATATATATATATATATATATATATATATATATATATATATATATAAACACACACACATATATATAGGTTTGAACTTTATGCTTATTTGTATATTATCTTATTGTTCTAGCTTATTTTCTTAACTTATTTGGTAGCTTATAAGGTCTTAAGCTTAACAGGCTTAATAAATGAGTCCAAATGTGTTTGTTTGGTTTTTATGGGTTTTGGCCTAAAAACCAAGCCTAAACTGTGGGCTATAAGCCACGGTTTGGCTTATTTGATGGCTTATTTGTGTAGCTTATTTGATAAGCTAAAGGGCTTATTTGCTTATTGATTTTCTATTGGATTAATTTTGGACTTTTGATATCCTATCTATTCGTTTAGGCTTATTGGACCTAAAAGCACAATAAGAGCCATTTGGACTTTCGGCTTGTTTTTATTAAGTGATTATTACTTATTTGAACATTCATGACGTTTACGTATTATTATCGATAATTTAGTAGTTACATAAACCTATATTTGGGAAAAGTGATGATTTAAGAAAGCGTTGATAGTGTTTTGGGAAATTAATATCTAACGACTTTGGAAAAACTATTTTACGAACGGGTATGCCAATAAATTATAAAAATTATATACTTAGATTATTTGTGAAAACATATATTTATAAAACCTTTCTAAAACATATTATTTATAAATAATAAATAATATATATATGTATATGTATATATATATATGTATATATATATGTATATATATATATATATATATATGTGTGTGTGTGTGTATGTATGTGTATATATATATACATATATATACATACATATATATACATATATATATATACATATACATATATATATATACATATATATATTTAATTTATATAGATAAGCTAAAATACATATTTACGTTATTTATTAAAATGTTTTCTTTAATACCGAATATAAGGCGAAAAATATAGATTTATTAAATTTTATAAATATAAAATTTCTATTAATTATTACGTAAATTAAAAACATAAAAAAATTACTATCGAATTGTCTAAATCATTATTTTAGGTTACCGGGTAAAATGCCGAAAATTATTTGTTTTGTTTATTTTCTTATGATACTCTACATATTTATATTAATCTTCGTAACACATTTCATCGAGTCAAAACCAATATGACTACTACACAACCAACGTTACTAAAGCATTTTCGTAATAACCGTGCAACTACTTTCTAGACACTCATGTACATTCGTAATTCACGTCGTACTTATTCTGAACCCGACCGTTTAATCTTTAGGTCGTGACTATGTACTGTCGTCCTTTACATGTGACCATTCATCTAGACTTTCCACTACTTCATTTCACCAATCAAGATGAGTTCATAGCCCCGCGTATTACCATTTTACATTACTATTTTTGCGGTGAAAGCATTGCTTGTTTTTAAATCTTGGACACAAATTTTGTTTGGATACTTTGCTTGTTTACGTGTTGCCTAAGTAGTGATAACCCACCTTGCCCTACTATCATGAACCGTTAGTTACCTTATGTACGTATGCGCGAGTGTTATAAATAGATCTATTTGGGATTGACATCCGCGTCCGGGTAAGTAGAGCTTACTAGTTTGAGAGACAAACTAACGAACGTATACCATGTCAGAATGCAGATGTTTCGGGTTGAGTATCTACTAGAGCACTTAATATTCTTACTATGTTTGAAATTGATTGGCATACAAACTGTTATAGCCTCAGTGTCATAAGCTCAGAGAAACGTAAATATACTTTTGTGTTTGTTGTATGTGTTACAATGATCATGCATTTTAAACTATTGTGTTCCATACTTATGATATAACTAAACATGCGAATTCGCCAACTTTATGTTGATAGTTTTAAGCATACATTCAGGTACTTGATTTGGATTCTTATTTGATCTTCTGTGTGGTATCTCCCTGCTGTCTGACTGCAATTTTCAAGACTTATCTACTTATCATACTCATTGTCATTTTAAATATTTTATGCTTTCGCTATCATGTACTTACTTTTCCGCAAACCTTTTTATTACCCTATGAATTAATGTAAGACTTATTTATGTTTTCAAAAGAATGTAATGAGTATGAATGTCTTTTCAAAACGTCCTATAGAGGTCGTTCTCTTGATTTTGTGTGATTTATATTATGACGTCACACCCTCGGACACGTATTCCATCCATACCCCGTCTAGGGGTGTGACAAATTGTGTACTCGGCACTATCTCGAACCCTCAACATTACAAGTAGTGTCATTCATTACGCAATTGGTGTCACATGTATTTTTAAGGGGGAGCAAAAACAAAAAGTTTGATAATTCATGTTGTAACACTTTTCTTCCCAATGCCTCTTCAAGACAAATTTTAAGCACTTAGTATTTCAAACACTAAGTGTCTTAGCATTTAAAATAAGGGGAGAAATGTGCTTAAAATGTGATCTTGAAAATAATAAGTGATCTAAAAGACACAAGTGCTTTTCACTCTTACCCACATGTGGTAAACACTTTTTGTTTATTGATGCACGTGTGTAGGGGGAATTTTCCAAAAGTTGTAACTCTCAAAGTGTCAAACAATTTTGATAATTTTATCAAACACTTTGATTGATTTTGAAATTGGTTTTATGGTTATGATCAAATACCGAACAAACTCTTAATTCATAATGATTCTGAAGTCATAAGGTAATTATGTTAGTTATTAATCCTATGATCCAACCAGAACCAGAGGGATCTACCCAAGGACACTTCATATTTAGAAATAGCAGTCCTTAGGTATGATTTGGAGAAGAATGAGAATCGGGAAAAATGTTTACTAAGACACGAGTTACCACTAGACTAATCACAACAAGGTGTTAGTAATGACGTCTTGGTAAACATTAAAGGGGTTGGAGACTGAAAAAGAAATGTAAGGATAAAGGGTCTAAAGAAACCAGCCCTCCATACAACTTAAGGCAGAAACCGGGTCAATACATATGTTATTAGTCTTCACAAAGATGAATTCTGATATTGAAGAAATACATCATGTACCTAGTGATGCACTACACAACCCTTCCCAGCCATTCAAGTTTCTCTTAAAATACTCATGTCTCATTTGTCACGAAGATCAACATGACTTCTATTAACTTTCTCACTCCCAGTTAGTTGATATTGAATAGGTGGTAATCTGCTCCAACCTCCGACCACTAAAACCAAAACACACTAATTGAGTCTAGAGCAAAACATATCAATATATAAATATGATTAGGATACATTAATGACAAACACTTAATTGTTCAACATCTAGAACACAAGTGACAACGAAGAGTCCTACAAAAAAATCCTTGTGATTATTCCAGAACATTCAGAGTGATACTCTTAAGTATTCACAATGATGAATGGAAATCCTTCGAGTGTCATCATCAAACAACACTACGGTAGGTGACTTGCGAGATTCTATATGAATCATGCTTGTGTCAACTGGATATCGATTTTTGTATAGTAAATAAATTGACGACTCAATCACTGAAACAGTAATTTAAGGATTCACTCTTACTGTTTTAATAGTAGAAATATTATTTGTAACATCCCGCTCCGATAAAGAGACCAAGAGTCACATTATGGTGTCATATCAGAACATATAAACGCAAGCGAAAGACTTTATTAAATAAAAATACTAAGTCATGAAACAAAATGACTTCCAAAAGTATTAAATTCCAACAAAGACTAAATGAAAAGAGATCTTCCAACGAAATAAGTCTTGAACATAAATCCAAACAAGGGAATCTATCAAGGGTTGTTCCTCTAGAGCTTCCTACTCTCAACACTCAAATTTCAGCTTCCCGCTTAGTACCTGCCGCAGGAAAAGAAAATGCGGCTAAGCTAACGCTCAATGAACATATATAATAACAACAACGGTAATAAGATAAAATAATGAATGAAATGGATCACGAGTGTAGGAAACTAGAAGGGGGGAGGTTAAATAGTTTACTGGTTAATTTACCATTTTAAAACTTTGCTTAGAAAATTGTTAGATTCAAGTTATATGTCAATCAATCAATTATATAAATCACAACTAAATATCTAATATAATGAACTAAGTAAGCAATAACAATAAAGAGATAGAGAAAGAAACGATCAAACCAAGACACCAAGATTTATAGTGGTTCGGCAACGAAGCACCTCTTCATTCCTACTCCACTCCCCGAGTACTCCACTCGAGATTTCACTATGTCAACAAGCTCCCTTTAGGGGGAGAAAACCGTTTACACGTCGCTTACTTTCTTTTCGGACACTAAGCTAGATGTCGAGTCCTAATCTTAGCTAGAACCAATATAAGACTTCACTAAGTCTTTACACACTCTTAAGATATATATACCCTTGGATAGATACATAATCCAAATCATACCAATACACAATTTACACACTTGGATCTACACACAATCTAATTTACACAACAACACTAAATATATGTAATGAAGATTTGTGATCTTAAGGAGGAAGAGATAGATCACTTGATAACAATTCGTATATAGAAGAATACGATTGTTCTTCTCTTGCACTTGATTAGAAGAAGAAGAAGAAGAAGGGAGGAAGATATAATTAATCACTTGAAAACAAGATCAAGATATGTTAGTGATCAAGATATGTGTTTTAGAAAGAAATGAAGAAGAGAGAAAATGGATCTGAAAAAATTTGTGGCAAGAGGTTCTGTTTTTTAGATGGGGTGGCCTAGTATTTATAGGGGACAAAAAATGACCGTTGCTGATGGCGGTCCAGGCGGTCCCTTATATATAAGGACTCCGCTCCATTTTTTGTCATTTTGTGGTAAAGGTTGTATCTGTTATAGAACCTTCTATTTGGGGGGGGGGGAATTTGAATTTCAAATTTTATGTTTTTAATAAAACATTTCTTTTAATGAATAAATATTTTGTTTTTATATTTTTATAAAAAACCGTTTGTAGAAATGTAAGGTTTAAGGAAAATATTTTCTTGATCACTAATCATGTTTAATGATTTGTTTATCCATACCTTAAGTGATTAATCTTAGAAATAGAATTTTATGATTAGTAATTTATAAATGTTTAATTTTATCGTAAACATTTTCACATTTTGTTATTAACAAAACATTGAGAGGTCAAAAAATATATAGACATTATTTATATTAACAATCTCCCCCCTTTTTGATGATGACAAAACATAAACTCATTTAGTATAAAAATAGAAGTTTATAAATTACTAATGAGTTTAATTCTACTTCTCCCCCTTTTTGTCGAATCAAAAAGGTTGATCGTCCAGTCGTAGAGGAGAGAAAGAAATCGACGATAAAAGACTCCCACTTGATGTATGCTCCCCCTTGTTCGGGAAACCAAGGGATCGATCTTACGATAGTTTGTTTGCTACAAAACAAGGTTAGAAATACAAGTACAAACTAACATAGCATGACAAATATCTCAACATTATAATCCACACTTCATAAATAAAGTTCATTTAAATTCTAAAAAGATCATACATAGCCATGTAAGACAATATATGAAGATACAACACAAGATAATCATAACATAACATAATTAAAGCCTCTAATAAGAGAAAGCTAGTAGATTATTTAGTAGATATTTTAAGGAGAGTTTGTAGTGATGGATGAGGGGAAAAGAGTTGAGGGCCCAATTATAAGAGATTTGATTCGGTTGAGGCCATCTTTCAAAACATGAAAGAGTTTATGAGTTCCTAAGCAACAGTGACAAAAGTCCGAATGAAAGTTTACTTGGTCTAGAAAAGGGGGGAGTGAATGGTGAAGAGGGAGGTGACCGATTGGTTAACTTAATTTGATGTTGAACGTCGATATCAAGAAGATTTGAAAGGTGTAGGAGTTCGTGCAATTTTTTTTCACTATGATTTTGTGTAGAAATTTGTAGTGGTAAGGAGGAGGATATAGGATTAGATGAGTTAGGGGAAGGAAGCAAGGAAGTGGTATCAAAGATTGGAGAGTTTGGTGGAGATATAGGTGGTGAGTTATTTGGAGATAGAGGAGGTGAGGTCCTATTTGGTAGAGGAAAAGGTGGTGAAGGTGGAGGATTATGACATTGTCTCTAAGGTTCAAGAATTTCTCTTTTGTGTTTTCATGAGTAGTCACGAGGAGATGTGTTAGAAGATGACATTGAGACTTTGAAGAGATGTTTATAAGAGAAGTGGTGATTGAGATGGATAAGGAAGATGTTTTTATAGAAGAGTTTTGGGAAAGGCATGGTTTTGGTGTAAGAAAGTTCTAAGGAGTGTTTAGTTTAGAAGGGAAAGGGTAGCTAGACCTAGGAAGAATAGGGTCAAAGACGCAGACAAGGAGGGGACACGAATATTTTGTGTTACTCCTGATGGCAGTCCCTTATTGTTATGGCAGTCCCGAATATATAAGGGGGCCGCCTGACCTTTTAGGGGGCCGTTTTCTAGGGTTTTGAAATTTTTCAAAAGTTTAATCCTTTTTCAGAGTGGTCAATGAGGATGATTTTTGGCATTTTAGCACTTCAAGTATCACATAATATAACTAAGGAAGTGAATAAATCATGTAATATGGCCATGATAAAGCATATAGATGACTAAAATGTCTACTAAAAGTTACATAAAAAGCATGTAATTATAATGTAGACATATTATATACGTACTTGATTATCCAAGACAGAGAATAAGATAATATTACATCATACGTATTTCTAGCAAAAATTATAGAAAAAGATTTCAATCATCATTTGAATCAACACTTGACGCTACTTCAGAAGATATGTAGATAATTGATTCAAGATGGGAAGGATGAACCCAAGGTTTCATGGATCCCCAATATGTTTTGTATTTTGGATTACGGGGATGAGGAATGGTTTGTTGATCAATTGTTGTTCATATATACGACATAGAATTATTCCATATTATAGGGTTTTTTTTTAAAATTGAGTATTTGGTTGATATTTGATATTTTAGATTCTTTTAATTAGAAAGTATGCAAAGTTGAATGGAGTGCTAGTTAAGATGCAATACATCATGTGACGTGGTGATGCAGGAAGATAAGGCGAGTCATTTTGATTACCAAAAGAATTTTCTTGAATGATTTCATTCCAAGATCTTAGTTCAACACGAAGTTCTTCTTTAAGAATTTTGTTTGGAAAGATAGTTTGTCCAGATATTGTTAAGGATTGAATTATTTATTTTGGAGTTGGGACATTGGTTTCAAAGGGTATGAAGAGTTATTGATTCATACCAAAGAGACAAGAGACATCTCGGAGTAAGAACATTGACCATGAAATGGAATAGAGAGAATTGACGCAAATGATTCGAATGAGTATCTGAAGACTCCTTTTAATGCCAAAAATTTGACAAAAGTGTTTTGATTCTTTTCATGGATTATTTCCATAGAAGAGATAAATTCAAGTAGAAATCTAGGACAAATGGCTTCATGTAGGTTATATATTTTAGTGAGTTTGATGGCTTTAAACATTGTTTTGATGTTGTCATATTGGTTGAATCGGGTTTTAACAAGACGACCATCGTGAATAGCTCAGCATTCTAAATTTATGAATGATAGGTTTACAAGTCGTTTAGAATGTAGGAATCATTCAAACTTTAGATGTATGATTTGTGTAATGTAGTTCATCTCGAACTCCATTTTACCTAAAAAAGATTTATGGATTTTAGATGTTTTGCGTTCGAGCCTAGTGTGTGGCCTATATGCAACAAATTGGAGTAACGATTAACTCAAACCTAAATTAACATCCTAAGAGTTAATCCAAACGCTCCTAGTTTGGATTTTGCTTCAACCAAACCCAAGGTCGAAAAATACATATGAATTAGTATCTCGAAATTTGTTCATGAGCGTCATTTGCATGTATTTGAAAACTTTTTTTTAGTTGTATTGCAATAGCATAACAACAATTTTTATGATGTTCCTAACTTGAGTGATTTGAAAAAAATTGGGGTTTTGGTTCGAAATCACTTTTTCATTTTCAACAAGTTCACTAATGTATGCAAATCCTATATCTATGGGAAGCATATTAGTTATACATTGTATCCTAGTACTCTTAATTGCAAAAAATTGAAAGAAAAATCGAAAATCCCCAATTTTGATTTTTGGTGTTCATCATGAACCCTAGACTCAAATTGAAAGAAAATAGATGAAATGACTTACAATTGATGATCTTTGTGATATTAGAAATGATTATTAGTGTTGATTTGATCTTCAATTGAAGTTTTAATGGTTGATTTTGAGTTTTGGTGGGTTTTGGTTCGTGTTCGTCAACGGCAGCAGGTAAGGGGGTCTTTGTTTTTCAGTTTTGAAAATTTTTGCTTAAGTGTCCTATTTTGTGTCTTGCTGATGGTGGTCTCGTATTTACCTGGCGGTCCTAAATATATTGGGGGGCCGCCTATATAGGGGCCGCCCTCAGGCAATGATTTTAAAATTAATTTTGACAAAAATTTTGCGAAGAGGAGTGACGTTTTAATATGCATTTCACGAATTAAACATGCTTAAAGTACTTCAGATGAAGCATTTAAGTTGTCACGACACGGAATAGAACACGGACTGGAATTGAGACAGAAGAAATAGAAGCGGACTAATATGATTTATGGAGTGTGTTCCATCATTCCTAAACCAAAATGTAGATAGTTAAACGATTAACGTTTATGGGGTTTAGTAAGAATATCGGTGATGTTGTCAGGGGACGGCACATTTTCAATTGAGATATGTCCTTTCTGGACATTATCACGAAGAAAGTGGTGACGGATTTCGATGTGTTTGGTATGGGAATGTTGCACCGGGTTTTTGATAAGGTTAACCTGCCCTTGTTGTCGCACATGAT
This sequence comes from Tanacetum coccineum, assembly GCA_026074375.1. NCBI lineage: Eukaryota > Viridiplantae > Streptophyta > Magnoliopsida > Asterales > Asteraceae > Tanacetum > Tanacetum coccineum. The sequence goes on from BQNB010034207.1 coordinate 16,839, forward strand.
GGGAACGTCGTCGAGTCGTACGTCGTAGTCGATGAGAGCTTGTTTCATCCATAGTGCTTGTTGACATGCCTTTCTGGCGCTTACGTATTCGGCTTCGGTAGTGGATATAGCAAGAGCGGTTTGTTTCTTCGAGAACCAAGATGTCAAACAACATCCCACGAACGTACAAATACCGCTAGTGCTCTTTCGGTCCACATAATCTCCCGCATGATCAGAGTCGGCATATACTACGGTTTCTATGCCGGTCCCCTTAGGATACCATAATCCTAAGTGTGTAGTGCCTTTAATGTATCGGAAGATACGTTTAACCGCTTCTAGGTGAGAGGTTTTGGGAGCCTCTTGGAAGCGGGCACAAAGGCAGACACTAAACATGATATCGGGCCTACTTGCCGTTAGGTATAATAAACTACCTATCATGCCTCGATACTTGGTACTATCTACCGACTCACACTCTTCATCTTTCGTGAGTTTAGTATCGGAGGACATGGGGGTTTTCATTGGTTTAGAATCTTCTAGACCAAATTTCTTAAGCATTTCTTTAATATACTTAGATTGATTAAAGAAAATACCATCTTCCATTTGTTTAATTTGTAATCCAAGGAAGAAGTTAAGTTCACCCATCATGCTCATCTCGAACTCGTCATGCATGATTTTGGCAAATTCATCACACATGTCTTGACAAGTCGAACCGAATATAATGTCATCGACATATATTTGAACAATGATGAGATTTGAACTTTTCTTCTTAGTAAAAAGAGTGTTATCTACCATTCCCATTTTATATTCATGTTTAATAAGAAAAGCTTTTAATCTATCATACCAAGCTTTGGGTGCTTGTTTAAGACCATATAAAGCTTTCTTTAATTTATAAACATGATCCGGTTTTTCGAAATCAATGAATCCCGGAGGTTGTGCCACGTATACCTCCTCATTGATAAAACCGTTCAGGAATGCACTTTTTACATCCATTTGGAATAATTTAAAATCTAAGGCGCAAGCATAAGCTAATAATATCCTAATAGACTCAAGTCTAGCAACCGGGGCATAAGTTTCATCATAATCGATGCCCTCTTGTTGGTTGTATCCTTGAGCAACTAATCTAGCCTTATTTCGAGAAACAACACCGTTCTCGTCTAACTTATTTCTAAACACCCACTTAGTTCCTATAATTGTCATATTCTTAGGTTGTGGAACTAACTCCCAAACGTCGTTAGCAATGAATTGATTTAATTCTTCTTGCATGGCAACTATCCAACTTTTATCTCCTAAAGCTTCATTCATATTCTTAGGTTCCATGGTAGAGATAAAACAATAAAAGTTACTTTGGTTTTGGGCTTGTGATCTAAGGGTTCTTTGGTTGAGGTTTCCTATGACATTTTCTAGGGGATGGTTCCTAGATTCCTTAATATTGACTATTTTGTCAATCTCTAAAGTTGCATCCTCAATAACATTTTCTAGGTTTTTCTTTTCGATTTCCCTAATAGCTTCTTCTTCATCTAAGTCATCGTACACCAAGGGTGATGTCTTAGAGGGTGGAGGAGTTTCATCGAATGTCACATTGAGTGATTCTTTGATTTTCCTAGTGTGTTTGTTAAGAATGATATAGGCTTTACTATTTTGGGAGTAACCTAGAAAGACACCTTCATAAGACTTTGGGTCAAACTTGGTAAGGTAGTCTTTAGTGTTTAGAATAAAGTACTTGCTTCCAAACACTCTAAAATAGTCAAGAGTAGGTTTCCTACCTCTCAAGATTTCATAAGGTGTTTTTCCTAGGATGGTTCTAATTAGGATTCGGTTGAGAATATATGTTGAAGTATCTACGGCATTACACCAAAACTTTTGTGGTAACGATTGCTCGTTCAACATTGTTCTACTCATTTTTTGTAGTGTCCTATTTTTCCTTTCAACCACGCCATTTGATTGGGGGGTGCGTGGAGCCGAGAAGTTGTTAGTAATACCATTGGCATTACAAAACTCTCCAATTTGCACTTTATTATCAAATTCTCTACCGTGGTCGGTTCTTATTGATACTATTGTACATCCTAATTGATTTTGGGTTTTCTTACTAAATATTTCAAATTGATCGAAAGCTTCGGTTTTATTCTTAAGAAATCTAGTCCAAGTATACCTAGAGTAGTCATCTACTATGACTAGGGTGTAACGATTTCCTTCGTAGCTCCGTACGGCGGATGGACCAAAAAGATTCATATGGAGAAGTTCTAAGCATTTAGTCATTGAGACTACATTCTTAGCTTTGTGACTAGCGTGTGCTTGTTTTCCAATTTTGCAAGCATCACAAAAATGTTGATCAAACTTAAGCTTAGGTAGGTTCCTAACTAATTCCTTAGAAGCTAATGATTAAATGAGACGCATATTTGCTTGACCTAATCTCCTATGCCACAAAGTAGAATTATCATCAATCGTTGCTAGATAAATTTGATCCTTAGGCTTATTTCCTAATTTCATCACATATAAGCCTTTCTTCCTAATACCTCTACCTATCACTTTACCGTCCTTAGTGATTTCACTATCATGTTTAGAAAAAGTTACTCTACACTTATTATCACATATTTGTCCTATACTTAGCAAGTTGAATCCTAGATTATCAACATGTTCTACATTATCTATTTTAAGAGAGTCATTAGAAATCGTACCTTTGCCAATGATGTTACCGCAAAGATTACTACCAAAAATAACGTTACCTCCATTGTATGCCTTGTAAGTGGAGAAGAGCTTTCGGTTGCCCGTCATATGTTTGGAACATCCGCTATCCTTGATCCATTCGTCGGGCTCCAAATCGACTCCAAGGCATATCTCATTTGGTGCTTGAGCTACAAGACATGTCTCATCTTGGATCTTTTCATCATCTTCTTCACCGCTATCGCTCCAAGAACCTCCAACAAATGCTCTTTGGTTCTTGTCTCTCGGTGGCTTTGGACATTCTCCAATAAGATGATTTGGATCTCCGCATCTAAAGCACTTCCTTTCACTTTTGCTGTTTTTGTCGTCTCGGCTTCTTTGAAAGGTCTTTTTGTCGTTCCGAGGTTGTCTCACGAATCTACCTCTTCTCTTAAAGAACTTCTTGAAGTCTCTTACCGCCATGGCGTACTCTTCGTCTTCACTACTGGAAGTCGAACACTCTTCATCACTAGATTCTTTCTTAGCCTTTAAAGCAAGAGATTTCCTTTCAACTTTTGCTTTGACTATTTTGGAATCTTTCTTGATGATCATCTCATGGACTTTGAGGTTTCCAATGAGCTCATCAAGAGATAGTGATGTTAAGTCTTTTAACTCTTCAATCGCCGTGACCTTTGCTCTTCATTTAGGATGTAGAGCCCTAAGAAACTTCCTTACGTAGTTCTTACTAAAGTAACCTTCATCAAGAGCTTTAAGACTAGTAATAATATTATTAAATCTAGCAAAAGCACTATCTATAGATTCGTCTTTGGAAATGATGAATTGTTCATATTGTTGAACCAAAAGGTCGATCTTATTATCTTTTACTTGGCTATTACCTTGATGGGTGATTAACAAAGTTTTCCAAATTTCTTTTTCCATATTACACATGAAAATTTGTTCATATTCTTTTTGTAGGCAAAGCATTGTAAATAACCATTTTGGTTCATTATTTTTCGCAAGCCTTCTTTTAAGATTATCAGTTTGTTTTTCAAAAGGGACAACCTCATCAAGTTTGGTATCTGGATTTTGATTAATGGGACGAAAATCACCATTGGTAATAATATGCCCAAGATCTAGATCTTTTGATTTAACATATGTCTCGAATCTATTTTTCCAGTAAATAAAACTATCACTTTCAAAAAGCGGTGGTTTTTGCATAGATTGCCCTTCTAGATATTTGTCGAAATCCATAGATCTATCTAAGCTTTAAAGTACAATATATTTTAAAGATTTTTAGTGACCTTGCTCTAGTACCAATTGTAGGAAACTAGAAGGGGGGGTTGAATAGTTTCTGGTTAATTTATCATTTTAATACTTTTCTTAGAAAATTGTTAGATTCGAGTTATATGTCAATCAATCAACAATATGAATCACAATTAAATATCTAATATAATGAACTAAGTAAGCAATAACAATAAAGAGATAGAGAAAGAAACAATCAAACCAAGACACCAAAATTTATAGTAGTTTGGCAACGAAGCACTTCTTCATTCCTACTCCACTCCCCGAGTACTCCACTCGAGATTTCACTATGTCAACAAGCTGTCTTTAGGCGGAGAAAACCATTTACACGTCGCTTACTTTCTTTTCTGACACTAAGCTAGATGTCGAGTCTTAATCTTAGCTAGAACCAATCTAAGACTTCACTAAGTCTTTACACACTCACAAGATATATATACCTTTGGATTGACACACAATCCAAATCACACCAATACACAATTTTCACACTTAGATCTACACATAATCCAATTTACACAACAACACTAAATATATGTAATGAAGATTTGTATCCTTGAGGAGGAAGAGATAGATCACTTGATAACAATTCGTATATAGAAGAATACGATTGTTCTTCTCTTGCACAAGATTAGAAGAAGATGAAGGGAGGAAGAAATAATTAATCACTTGAAAACAAGATCTAGATATGTTAGTGATCAAGATATGTGTTTTAGAAAGAAAGGAAGAAGAGAGAAAAATATAACACCCTGTGTTTTCAAGTCATTGACGACGTCGATAAATCCACAATGTACCTTTTGTATTGTACGCATTTGCAAATAACCGTGCTGGTGCGGTCACCCGGATATATAAGGGGCCCGCCAACACTTAGACGCTCCGCTCCCTTTTTTGTCCTTTTTTGGAGAAGGTTGTATCTATTATAGAACCTTCTATTCTGTGGGGAAAATTTGAATTTCAAATTTTATGTTTTTAATAAAACATTTCTTTTAATGAATAAATATTTTGTTTTTATATTTTTATAAAAACACATTTGTAGAAATGTAAGGTTTAAGGAAAATATTTTCTTGATCATTAATCATGTTTAATGATTTGTTTATCCATACCTTAAGTGATTAATCTTAGAAATAGAATTTTATGATTAGTAATTTATAAACGTTTAATTTTATCGTAAACGTTTTCACATTTTGTTATTATCAAAACATTGAGAGGTCGAAAAATATAAATAACGTTTTTAGACATTATTTGTATTAACATGACTTACAAAGTAGGGTTTCAAAATGAGATTAGAGCTTAACCACAAACCAAACGTTGTTTTTATGTACTCACGGTCATTATAATCAACCCGAAAACATTTAAATCTTCATGTTCTTGATCAAAATGGAAGAAAAATGCATTGTTTGTATGTGTTGGTGTTGGGACGAAACAAAGAAGAAAGGAGGAGAGGAAGAGAGAATAAGCTATAAAAATATGACAAAAGAGGTAAATGATCAAAACCATTTTCTTTTTGTTTCTTTTTGTGTTCGACGCAACATAAGCCCAAAATAAGTACTTTTGTGCTCACAAATAAGCTATAAGCTATATTTCAAAAATAATGTTATTTCATCAATACAACCACTACGTTAAAATGACAAATATTTGTTTTCCCTGTTTCTTTTTGTTCGACCCAAACACACCCTTATTAAATTTTTCGTAAGTTTTACCTTTTGATTTTTAGAAAACGCACCGTACAACTATCATCTATGCATCATTAGACATTTAAAAGTACGAAGATTTATGAAAGAAAATGACTTACAAAGTAGGGTTTCAAAATGATATTAGAGCTTAACCACAACCCAAACGTTGTTTTTATGTACCCACGATCATTAGAATCAACCCAGAAACGTTTAAATCTTTATGTTCTTGATCAAAATGGAAAAAAATACATTGTTTGTGTGTGTTGGTGTTGGGACAAAATAAAGAAGAAAGGAGGAGAGGAAGAGAGAAATTTTCCTATGTGTTGGTGATGTATGTGTTTTTGAGAAAAGATAAGAGTAAGTAAGATGCATGAATAGACATAGCTCCTAAAAACATGCCTTGTGTTCTCCTAGGGGTGGTAGGCCTTTGTGGCATCCAAGGGAGGCTTCCGGTTGCTTCGTTTATGTCGGGTTACCTTATCGATCATAGTTTGTGATTTTAAAATATGACCCGAGAGTTTCTTGTATTTTTAATGGATTCAAAAATATATTTACTTAAACTTTGAATATTAACAACATAGGTCTTATAGTTAAATTGTTTTAGATTAAGTATATTAATGGACGTGCCGGAACGCATTGTTTGACATTTTAAGCCGTTTGCGGGATAAATCTCCCAGAAATAAGATAATTCAATAAATAAATGTACTATTGATTAAAAATTATTAATTGACTACCATAAATACGATAACTGTTCTGACTGAGACAGTAAAAGTCAAAAGAACTAAAGGACTAAATAGAACATTATGAGACTGGAAAATCGGCAAAGGTTACATAAGTGACCAATGCAAACGTGAGTGTTTAGGAAGTGATAGTTTGAAGTAACAGACTCATTATAGTAGGAAATTATTGACTGGCAGCCGGTTACACCGTAACTATTTACGTACCGTAAAAGTCAATTAGAAGTCAAAATCTGAACTGTTTTATAGAAATTTATTGAGATAGAAATATAAAAGTGTGTAGTCATAGTATTTTGGGATACTATAACTTAGGGAAAATCACCGGTTATCACACCTATGAAGCTAAACCCTCTAGTCTGAACCTCAAAACCGAACCCTCCCTCATTGAACTCGTGGACTGAACCAGAGGTCACTGAACCCAATCACTACCACTCACTGAAACACAAACTTGAACCTCCTGAACCCGATCACTGCTACTGAACCCTACTCCCTGAACCTACTTACTGAACCTCAGTAAATGAACCCTCTCCTTGAACCTCGGTCTCTCACTTACTATCAATTAATTTGAGTTATTTGTATATTTAAATAGGGGAGATTGTTGGGTCAAAATTTGACCTAATTGTCCCTAAAAAGTATTTAAAAATAAAATAGCCTAAATTACTCACTAAATAAATAGTGAGTTACTCACTAATAAATAAATCAATAAGTTTTGTAAAAAGCTCTCTTAATATCAAGCTTCAGAGAAGTCGAAGACTAAATGAAGAAACACTTCACCTTTGTGATGCGGTGTCAATGGTGAAGTACTTGAGCTACAAACAACATAAGAGTCACTGAGATATGGCCAAGTTTTAATGACTCTCAATATCTATCTCCCTAAAGAAACAAACAAATATCATTGGGAACTTTCAAAAAGAAAGTCAAACAAGTACAAGGAGTTTCCATAGAGGTGGAAACAATTATCATCACTAGTCATAAAGTATGGTTGTTGCTTTTCCAAAAATAAAAGCATGCATGACACATCTCAACAACCATCACATGTTACCCTTGTACTCTTATCTTATATAAGAAGAGTTTGTAATAGAGATAGATAGTGATTCTAAACAAGCAAAAAAATAGTACAATGTATTATAGTTGATAGGATCCTCCTCTCATTGAAGTATAAGCTTAGCTTTGATTTATGAGAGTTTTATTTCTTATTCAATCGGGATAGTGTTTTTTCTTATTCAATCGGGATAGTGTTCTGCAAATTTCCCGTGTAAATCTTTGATTCATTTCTAATAAGATTTATACACATTGAAAAGTACAAATTATGTTATTAATTGTCAAATAGGTATTGAGTATAACTTGTTCTTAATTTATTAAAGTATTCATGTTTTATTCAAACTTTTGGACCAACAAAATCTTTTCAGGTTTATTATGTTACATATATATCTGAAACATACTTTGTGCATGATGATGATGTTGCGTGGTGGGTTGACTCACGAGCTACAGTTCATGTGTGTAAAGATAGATATTGGTTCAAGACTTATGAGTTACTGAATGATGGATCTATTCTTCACATGGAAACTGAGTTAATAGCCCTGGTGCATGGACGTGGTTGTATAGATCTTAGGTTCAGTTTTGAAAAGATTGTTTCCTTGTTTAATGTTTTGCATGTTCCTGATATTAGAAAGAATTTGGTTTCAAATAGTATTTTGAATAATTGTGGTTATAAACAAGTGACTGAATATGATAAATTTGTTCTGTCTAAACATGGTATGTTTATTGGTTTTGGCTATTTGTGTAATTAAATGTTCGTGCTTAGTATTGTTAATGATATTGTTCATTCAGCCTTCATCTCAACCTCCAAACTAAATGATTTAATCTTGTAGCATGTTAGACTGGGTCATGTCTAATTTAAGAGGATACAAGATATGTCTACGGAATGTTTTAAAAAAAAAAATCCCAACTTTGATAAGGACATCGAAAGGTCATAAGAACCTTGCTATGTGACCAATTTATTTACAATAAACAATTTCAAAATGTAAAACGTGAAACTAATGTTTTGGAGCTGATCACAGTGATTTATGTGATTTGCATGCTACTCCCTCATTAAGGAATAAGAGATCCTTTGTGTTGGTTATTGATGATGCTTCTAGGTTTTGTTATGTTTATTTATTACATTCCAAAGATGAAGCATTAGATAAATTCAAAGTGTTTAAAACTAAAGTTGAAATACAACAAGGAGCCCTGACTAAAAGATTCAAGACTGATAGGTGAGTTGAGTACATGGAGACTTTGTACTTTCAAAACATATATTAAAACAAGGGATTAGGGAAGGTACACAAGGGTTGGGAAACCCTAAAATACTCCTAAAGTCAGCTATAAATCGTTCTCTACCGAACTCCACTCCTAATATGCTATATGAAAACCTAAATTCGAGTTTGTATATATAAGAAAACAATCGCGACGGCATCGCAAGAAATCATGAGGCCGTCGCGCCATCGAATCTTATAGGGTTTCTTTATGACGGCTACAGTCCAGACGCCGTCACAATTTTCCTGACGTGGTCGCTAGCAGATCCAGACGGCGTTGTAGGCTTTCCTGACGCCGTCTCCACAATCTGTGATTTATTCTTCAAGCCTTCTTTTGGTGTAAAGTCGTACTCTTGTCCCATTTCTTCCAAAATAGAGCCCAAGTCACGTGTATTTGCTCTAAATGTCTTCCAAGTGCTAAAAATACAAAAAGAAATTATTAAGCACATATTTTAAGCATCTTTGCATGATTATAGTCAAAGGTTGTACAGTAAGTATAAATAGTTGTATTACTTAATTTTTGGCATTTAAAGAGGAGAGAGTGTCTAATTTTTTACACTTTTTCAGGGTCATATAACTTGCTTTTAATCTTTCAATTATGTAATTGGTTATTGTTCTTTGCTTATCTTTAACATGTTAGGCTAGATCTCATTAGTGTTTGTTTATGATTGCATGTAAATTGTTATGTACATCTTAATAATGTTGCTTCTTGATTGATGTATGTGCATGTTTAGACTCTAGAACCCTAGTTACTTAAGTATATCAAAGACCTAGAGCGGCATGATTGTGTAGAAAGGATTCCATCAGTAATAGTCTTCATACTACCTTACCCATCTATGGATGATCACTTTTAAGTATTTTAATGCGCTTGTATCCACCTATGGGGCCTTGTAACAGTCTTCATACTATCTTACTTGTGCGTCTTCCTAGCGAGGTATCATGTAGACGGCGTTTTCGTGTAATTCGTCATGCTTCTCGGAAATACTTATACATACATCTCAAGTGTGACAAGGTAATAGAGTTAGGAGAAGCATACTAAGGATCATGCATGATTAAGTAAACACTTCTCTTTTATTATATGAATTCTCCACATTAGATCTAGTTTAATTATTAGACAATTAGTTTAAAACAAACCTCCTTCAAACTCGAGATTTTTATCTGCTTTCATTAAAATAAAATAAAATATTCTTCTTTCAATCCCGTAGACGTTAGTTATATCTAGTTCGAACCTTCACACGCTATTCCTCTAGAGAACGATAACAACCTTGAGTCTTACCTATACTACACTACAATGGTTAGGTACACTGCCTAGGGAGTTTTAAAACTTAGTGGAGTTTCACAACCTTATCAAATCAATGAAACGACTTCTCCTTATACTTCACAACAAAATGATATATCTGAAAGGAAAAACATGGTACTCAAAGAAATGGTTAATTCCATGTTGTCCTATTCAGGGCTGAGTCAAGGGTTCTGGGGTGAAGCTATGTTAACATTTTGATATTTATTAAATATGGTTCCCAACAAAAGGAACTAGATAACCCCTTATGAACTCTGGACAAAAAAGAAAACCAACCTAAATTATCTCATGGTTTGGGGGTGTAGGGCAGTTGTAAGACTTCCTGATCCAAAGATGAAAACTTTAGGTGAAAGAGGCAATGAATGCATCTTTGTTGGATATGCTAAGAATTTCAAGGCATTCAAGTTCTATGTTATTGAACCTAATGAGTTTGTTTTAATTAACTGTATCAATGAATCAAGGGATGCAATCTTAGATGAGAATAGATTTTCATCTATACCTAAACCAAAGCAGAGGTCTCTGATAAATAGAACTGATGATGATATTGGTGTTTTAGAGGTCCTTGATAAGGACTCTAAAGAGGTTGTGGTTCAGCAACCTGAACTTAGAAAAGGTAAAAGGGTCAGGACTCCAAGTCATTTGGACCTGAATTTTAATTATACTTAAATGAAGATACAAATGATGAGGTCTCTGAACAACACTCCTATTTCTTTAATGTTGAGGATGAACCCAAAACATTTGATGAAACAATGAAGTCCCAAGATGTTGCTTTCTAGAAAGAAGCAGTTAATGATGAGATGGATTCCATCATGGGCAACAACACTTGGGTGTTGGCTGATCTACCTGGTTTCAAACTTTCGGGTTACAAATGGATCTTTAAAAGGAAACTGCAGGTAGATGGAACTATTAAAAAGTTCAAGGCTAGACTGATCATTCAGAGCTTTAGACAAAAGTCGAGGATAGACTACTTTGATACTTATGCTCCAATGGCACGTATCAGTACCATATGACTGTTGATTGCTTTGTCATTTATTCACAATCTTATTATTCGTCATATGGATGTGAAAACAATTTTTTTGAATGGTGAATTGGATGAGGAGGTCTATATGAACCAACCTCAGGGCTTCATCATGTCTAGAAATGAAAACAAGGTGTGCAAACTGATTAAGTCTTTATTTGGACTAAAGCAGGCACCCAAGAAATGGCATCAAAAGTTTGATGAAGTGGTTTTGTCTAGTGGTTATTTACTTACCAAGCTGATAAATGTGTATATAGAAAATTTGATGAAACTGGTAAATGAGTCATCATTTGTCTATATGTTGATGACATGTTGATGTTTGGCACTTGCCAAGTTTAGGTTGACTTGACATAGGAATTTTTTTTCTTTAAGGTTCTCCATGAAGGACATGGGGGAGGTTGATGTTATCCTTGGTATAAGGATTAAACATGAAAGTAATAGTTTATCAATTTCTCAGTCTCATTATATTAAGAAGGTACTAAGGAAATTTAATTACTTTGATTGTATTCCAGTGAGTACTCCTATGGATACAAGTGAGAAACTGAGACCTAATAATGGCCAGGTAGTATCTCAACTTGAGTATTCAAGGGTGATTGCTTGCCTGATGTATGTCATGACTTGTACAAGGCCTGATATTGCTTTTGTAGTGGGTAAAATGAGTATGTATACTAGTGATCCTAGTACTCAGCACTGGCAAGCAGTTCAACGGGTACTGAAGTATTTGAAGAAAACTATGGATTATATTGTATCTTATATTAGATATCCTTCATTTCTAGAAGGATACACTAATGCTAATTGGATCAGCAACACTGAAGACAATTCTTCAACAAGTGGCTGGGTATTCTTTCTTGGGGAAGGTGCCATCTCATGGGCTTCCAAGAAGCAAACTTGCATCACAAGTTCAACAATGGCATCTGAATTTGTGGCTTTAGTAGCTGCTGGTAAGGAAGCTAAATGGTTGAGAAATGTGATCCTTGAGATTTCATTATGGTCTAAACCTATATCACCTATTTCTATCTGTTGTGATAATGCAGCTGCATTGGTAAAGGCTTATTGCCAAATGTACAATGGGAAGTCTAGACACTTAGGTGTCAAGCACAGCATGATTTGTGAACTTCATGAATGAGGTGGTTTCTATAGAGCTTGTGAGGTCTCAACAAAATCTAGCTAATCACTTGACGAAGGGTCTAGCTAGGGACTTGGTTTTAAATTCGGATAAAGGGATGGGTTTAAAGTCCAACATAGTCATTGAATGTTAAGACACCCAATTCGCACATGATGACATCAAATAACGTCTATTTTATAGCATCATTTATCCCATATAATTAACCCATTTTGTATAATTATTGCAAAGAATTGTTACTTAAATCTTTTAATTTGAAGAATTGCAGTATTATGGTAACTTGGCGAAAGTTTAACTAAAAAGGCACGCAGTCTGGATCTTAAACGAAGATTTTGAAGATTACGTTCTGAAGACAATAGTCTATCCATCAAGGAAGATATGGTGTATTTGTGCCTGCACTCACCAAAGACCACGAAGACCACAAGATCCAATACGCCGTATCCAAGACCTTGGATACGCCGTATCGACACCGACTCCAGACCTTATAAATAGAAAACTCAAAAACGAGTTTTAAGTGTGCTAAATCATATTCTCGATACCTAAACCATAAAAGTCAATTTTCAGAGGAGAAAAAGAGCAGAAGAGGTCGAGCAACGCGATTCATTCCATAGGAGACAACGTGTAATTTCTTATACTCTTGTAATCGTTCAGTTTTTGGTATCATTCGTTAACTCGGTTAGTTTACCTTGGCTAAATCATTACTCTTGTATTAATTATGACGCTTGAAGGCTAATACCTTCGGGTATTAGCCATTGTTATGAAGATCTTAATGTTTGGTTTGTTTATCTCGATTTCTTAATTTATCGTTGAATTGCTTGTTTATGTTTATCATTATACTTGTTTACGTGCTTAAGTATGCGACCTATCATTCAACTGGGTCTAGTCCTACATATTTAATGCGCTGCAACTTCGGTGTTGTTTGGGTGTAGGCTAAGAGTCCGGGATAGCTCTCTATATTGAAATTTATATATCTAGAATCATAGGATCATAAATATTGACCTATCTTTGCCCTTTGATTGTGAGCTTAGTTAAGCCATAAGGTGACCTTGGTAGCAACGAGTACGTTCTAATCAATTGGTAAAGACTCGAACAGTGGACTACTAGTATATAAAGAGTCGTTAAGCAGTAAGTGGGTAAAGTCTCTATGAGCTAGGGTTTAACAAGATCACCATTGCCTTAATCCTAAGATAGATTATAATCAGCAAATAAGGATGCTTTATGCGGATGCGTTTAATTGTGACAGAATTCTACGTGTCTAGGTCTTAGGAAAAAGTCCCGCCTAAGTTTAAGAATGATATGCCGCTTCATGATAAGTAATCATTGCACTAATAAACAAACCAACGTTCTGATTGGATTAATAATGGTTAATACAGTTTGCTTATATTTGGCTAGACCGCTCTTTTATCTTCTGTTAATTTGCTTGTGTGGGTTAAAGTGTCTTGAATTGGTTTTAGTCACCACCAAACCTGTGCCAGTCTCTCAGACTGAAAACCCCCCTTATCCATTAGATTTAGTATTAACTTAGGTTTATCATAGGTTTAGCATAGATTAGATTAACTTAGATTAGAAAAACTAAAGTATTAATAAATTGAAAGATTTAACTTCGCTCCAAGTGTTCGACACCTTACTTACCACGAAACTCCCATCGATCGGGTACACTGCCCGTTAAAGTGTTGTTTTTGGTTAAGTCGGCGAAATATAAATTTAAAACTTGAATCATAATTTAACACCCCTAACTACAACACATCACCACATGAGGAAACTTGGGAGATGAATTCAATGTGGAAAGCTTAATGGTCAGGGGAATGGAGCACATGTATTTATATATATGATCCTAAGGATGTGCTTAGATCTGCTGAAAGGCCAAGCTGAAGGATTTCTTCTTAATGGTTCAAATTTTGAAAAAGTGCAAAGCAGATGCATGAATAAAATAGAACCACATACGTGAATGTGAAGTTTTTCCGCTTTAGGGAGCTTTGGGCTTTTGGCTCTGAAACATTTATGAATTAGATATGGACACATAGCTTATATAGTGCAGGAGCGTTTAAGTGCTTGAAAACTTGTGTGTATTTTATCTTCAGGTCTTCAAGTGGGTTGAAAGGTTCAATTCTTAGAACACCCTGATTCTCGAATATTTGAACGTGTAATGTACTAAGGTGAAAATTCAATCTTCAAGATATTTTCATTTATGCAATGGTTTTGTTTTATGTTTTATTTTCATGCAAAATGAATTGTACTTAATTGGGGAGGATTGTTGGAAATTTAGTTAAATTGAGGGTTCATATCACACCTGTAAATTGTCTTGGAGGTACGAAGTATACACCCATCAAGTCACTGACTACCCTAACTCTGATAATAGTAAACTAGATTCTAGTCATTGATGAAGTTCGGTGAGTTAACTCTTTAGTGAGTGTGTCTCTGAACTGAATGGTATCCATCAGGCTGATGAGATCAACTTCATACTCTTTGAGTAGTAAGTTGAAGGATCTCATCAGGGAGTAACTTATCAGAGGATATATCCTCAGCGGCTTATCTCATCAGTGAGTCTTTTCAGTCTGAATACTTCAGCATGTATGCTCTTCAATGAGCTTGTTGAGGAATGTTCATGTCACTAAAGTAATGACTTAGTTGTAAGAATTCAAATACTTGAAACGACTTTAACCAATTTAAGGGTAGTTATAACTGCATTTAATGGCCGTATTTAATGGGTCGTGTAACCACTAATTCCTATAATCATAAAGGATATTGTGATATAATTAAAAGGTTGATTAATTATCATAATTCTATGGTTTGGGCCTTTAGTTTCCTATAAATAGAAAAGAGTAGTGCTATTTAGACCTACAACACATGTCTAAATATATGCCTAATGTATAAATCACTTGTACAATTGTTTTATTCATTTTCTCTCTCTAAATTCTCACCAATCATTTTTTTTAAATCAACCAATCAAATCATTAGGTACATTTGTAGGCATGATTAGTAGGCACAACAATCATTTTTCAATAGGAAATCATAACTTGCATGGTAGTATAGACAGAAAATCTAAACACTTAGAAGCGAAGGGTTCTTGATTTGTGCCTAAAACAAGAACAAGTATTTGGTTTTATCCCAATGAGGTATTCATGTAACCCAGGCATAGGGTTGTATAATCTTCTTTGGAAAGTAATTATACGACTCTAAGTGATATCTGATACCCATCGATTGTCTTTAGCCGACTGGAATCCAACAAGTTATTGTTGAAACTATTAAACATGTATCAATCAACTCAAACAACCACCCCTCAGTTTAAAGTATAATTCAAGGTTTTACAATACAAGAAAGTGAGAAGAGATAGTCACAAGATGTAAATTATCTTAATACAAAATAAAAGACACTAAAAAGACTGGATCAAACAAAGATGAACTATGAGAGAAAGAAATATGTCATAAAACTGAAATAGTTAAGAAGGAGTTATATTGGCAAAGCCAAACTCCCGATTCCTTTATAGCACCAATATCAACTTTGGACTATCATCTCGAATAACAAATGGACAAACAAGTCCCTTAAAGTGAAGGACAATTAGAAAACATGTATCATTTGTCTAGGTTAAGACCTTGGACATTATAAATGAAGTTTGTCTTAATATTCCAACATCCTCAAGGGCGGACCCACATAGGTGCCGGGTGTAGCACGGGCTACACCCGATTTTAGGTCGTGAAGTGTAAAAAAAAATTCAAAACTGACCTTTTTTTGTATGTGCAACCCTCAAATATTTGTGTGCTACCTTAGTTTCTTACGGCGTAAGTTTAGTTGGCTCAACATATATTTTGTGCAACACCCCATTGAAAATCCTGGGTCTGCCCCTGAACATCCTCCCTCAAACTTGCACTTTAAACATGTCCGTAAGACAAAAAATTTCACACAAAAACTTATGCTGACCACAATCTAATGCTTTAGTAAGAATATCATCAATTTGCTGAGTAGTAGGAATTTTTTTTTTAGTTTTTATAACTCGAGCAGACACTTTTTCTCTTACCAAATGCACATCAATCTTAAAATGTTTGATTTTTTATGAAATATCGGGTTTGTTTCAATCTGCAATGCGGAAGTGTTATCACAATAAAGAACCATAGGTAACAAACCCTTAACATTCATATCACCAAGAATATTAGCAATCGAAATTGTTTCACAAGTTGCAAAAGTCATACTTCTATATTCAGCTTAAGCTGATGATCTAGACAAAGTGGACTGCATTTTATTTTTCCATTATACTAAAGAATCACCTATAAAAACACAATAACCTCACACATACTTCCTTGTAACTGAACACTTAGCCCAGTTTGAGTCTGCATAAGCTCTCAGCTTAGTTCTATTAACTTGAAGAGAGCCTTTTAAGAGTCTTAAAACTCTTAATGCAGCCTCCAAATGTGATTCAAGTGAAGAATGCATATATTGACTTAAACAGTTAACAAAGTAAGAAATATCAAGTCTGGTATTAGTAAGATAAATCAACTCTCCAACAAGTTTTTGATAATTTCCAATGTTTTTCGAAGACTTATCATCATAACATTCAGTATGATTAAGAACAATATTTTCTAGCATTGGAGCAGCAACAACTATCCATACTCATGTAACAACTCTAAGTAATATTTTCTTTAACTTAAACAAATACCTTGTTTATTTTCTAAAACCTCAATACCAAGAAAATACTTTAACTTTCCCAAATCTCTAATTGAAAATTTTGATTTCAAAAACTCTTTGAAATTTTCTATGTTAGAAACTTTGATTTAGGTTTTCATTTCTTTTTTTGGCTGATTACGCTATTCATGGCCCCTACAGTTATTCGACGTTAAAAAAAACAATATCGGGTGAATTGTGTGCAAGCTTGGATCAAGTAAAAGATGTTTAATGAAGGTCGTTAATCACTTAACATGATATTTAACGAATTAATTAAATCTGGCTATAAAAAAACTTGACTGCTTTTTTGTGCGTGAAAAAAGAAAGATGAATAGTTTGATTGGAAATTAAATCATAAGTTAAATATCTTTTTCTGTGATTTTCCTCATCCAGAAATTATGATGTGACTTAGCTTAGGCTGATGTATCTTTCAATTTTCTTGCATATAATTGGGTCAACACAGTTTGAATACCATATTGTTCACGGCAATACCACTAAATAGCTACCATGATTCTAAATGTTTAAACTTGTCACTAACTATTTTTTGCATACATTAGTCACCAAGGTTTGAATTCGTGTTTACATGTTATAAAGATGTCAATTTTGGTAAACTTTAGAAAAAAATAACCATAACGAAGACGAGTCCCTCCTTTGGAGGTATTATATTTAGCGAGTAGATTACATCCATCCTTTGTGACTAGGATGCATGTAAACTACTCATTACGGTATTAGGCAATCTGTGATGCCTTGAAAAGATGTGCCTCTCGAAAACAGTTTGTACTGAGATTATAACAATCACACTTTTCGCTAGACAAATATTGAAAATTATATGGTAACATCTACATTATGAAAATAATAATATGTTCTTGATGGTTTCCAACTAGGTTCCATAAGTTTAACCATTTGTATACATGACAGAACCCCAAGTGATAACTCAATGATCCGATGCGCAGAGAAGCTTTGTGTGACCTGTGAAGACTCCGCAAAAAAAAACTCAAGAACAACGATACCATAATGAAATCAACCTAGTGAAGAATCAATCGCTCGAATGAGGCATTCCTTTACGTGACTTGTTGACCACGGCATATGAACATGATAGTGTACAAAAGAATAAAGAACTCGAGGACCCTGAAAGAAGAGACGTCATATTTAGCTTATTATAATTATATCGTTTTTCAATCATAATCAAAACAATAGGGATTTATAAGAAAATAAGGAATGGACAAAAGATTGAGGTCAGCCAACCCGGCCGTGCCCTTTAAAATGTTATGAAATTGAAGTGTGTCAAACTCAACTATTTTGACCCGTTACCCAACCCATGAGAGTCGCCCACCTTAAGATAAATTTATGCTGACAACTTATTGTGTAATGTGTACCTTGCCTCAACTTTAAGTTCGTGAGTTCCCGTAAAGTTGTGCATAGACTCTTTTGGTCCTGTAGACAACAGTCATACTCAACGAAACTGCAATAATACATAGGGCCGATAAGATCCCACAAGTGACCGAATAGCATATAGTTCCATAGCATGTAAGCTCTTCATTTTCGCGAAAGACGTGATGCACCAATGATCTTTGCTTCTTTGCTTCATAGTCATAAATCCCACTAGCAATGACACCAGAAAAGATTAAAGAACCAGCCGGGCTTGCAAGTGTAAGAAAGTTGTATAATGCACCAAAACTCTTCAAACCAAATAGTTCCGAGGCTGCAGATGGGACGATAGCCCAATGGGCTCCATAGCAGAGGCCCATCACAACCGAAATAACGTAAATAGCACCGGGGGCACCCATTGCGTAGTATAAAAGTGAACCCGCCATTACGACTTGGACTCCAGCCATTGCCACTGGTCTTGGGTATGCGTACTTTCTGATATGCAATAAATTTGTGTCAGCGCAAAGGACAGTTCTTTCTTAAGGCAAAAAAGACAGATTTCGACCTAGCCCTATTTTTACCTAATAAAGCTATTGAAGTGCATATACCTTACAATTATCTCAGAAAAGTATCCGCCACCAACGCGACCAAGAAAGTTCCAAATACTAATCATGGAAACAAAAATATGTGGATTTTCATATCCGAGAGATTGGCACATTTGACCAAGGTTGTCAATTATGGTCAAACCGGATCCTGAAGCTAATACTAATGAAAAAAACATGAGCAAGAAATCGGCCTTTACCAATGCCTGCATTAACGTAAAATCCTCCCCTCTTCGTGGGCCCTTCCTGCGCTTCACCCTCACGGCTCCATCAGCTGCAGCTTGCACAAGTTTTGCTTGCAAATGGTTCATTCTCGTTTGCCTTTCTTGAGCCGAAAGCAAGTCTACTTCGGATCCTTTTTCGTCTTCGACTTCACTCAAAATCATCTCATTTTCGTCTTGCTTTTGATCTTCATTAAGTAACCTTTCCTCATATACATTCTTTGGCTCGTTTGACGAGAAAAAAACCATAAAAATGGGAATTGCAACAGGAAGTAAAACAAGCATTAATAACCCGATAGTGAGCGAAATGATGGTGGTCTGGTTAAGATTTGCTATGTCTTGTAGTATCAAAACCCCCAATAAATAAGCAGCAAGAACGACACAAACACCATAAAGAAAGTAAAAGCTTGTGCTATCAGATCGCCGAGCTTGTCTGTGGCCTCCAACGGGTCTAATAATGAACATGACGGAAGTAATTACGATTGTGGGTCCCACTGCAACCACGAAAATCACTGAAGCCTGATCCGGGAAATTAAAGATGGTGTAAACTTGTGTCAAAATAGCACCACTTAACCCGGCAAAACCTTTTAGTATCCCTACAACTGGACCACGGCTTTTTGGGAAGTTTTGAACTCCGGATACAAGAGCTCCCGTGTTAAAGTAGGTTTCGCCGTTTGTTCCCACGAATATGCAAACACATAACTGCAAACATAAGCTATAACATTACATGTTATTTGAAAAATGACCAGCAACAAAAACTCATTGACATTGTTCAATGATTCTCGACACTTTATTCCTAAATCATTTGCAAACACTTGAACATTAACATTGGCAGGAAATAGTGAAGGAAAAGCTACATTTGCCCAAAAAGTAGTAAGAAAACAGTGTGTTTGATTCTTGACGAGGGTGTGCACTACGGTAAATAATGATAAAAAGACTAGGCACGTGCACGCCCTTTGTTTAACTTCCTAGAGAGTTAGAGTGTTACCTCAATTACGTTTCACTACTTTTTGGCAAGCTTGAGTGTTGTTTTTGCTAGATTAAGTACAATGGTTACAAATCCTTATCACCGCTCATACTTTATTCTGTTATGCCATTCTTGTAAGCAAGTTTTAAGCCTTTTTCCATGAAACCCGCAAAAGAACACTTGAGCCAGCTATATGTACTAGTGAAACATTACAACAGTCCAAAAAGTCACACGGGAAACACTCTAGTCGGGTTCTGTTTACTAATCTTGGCAAGTCTCTGGTATCGTTTTTGCAATTGATCTACTACAAGAATTCAAATTGTTACTACCCCTCTTTTCCTCTATGCCAAAAACGAGGGGTGTTTGGGTTTGCTTTTTAATAGTTGGTAATATGCTTATTACTTTTCTGAAATAAACTGTATTTACTTAAAAACATAAGATAAGCTTTTTAAACCTGAAGCTGCTTATGCGTTGAATCAGCACGCAATAAGCAGATAATCAGCTTTAATAAGCAATCCCAAACAACCCCTAATTAGTATCACCCACTCGAAAACGCAACAATCAGATAATCACTTAAAAAACACGCAGATCAACCGGATCCATAAAGGGAAAAAAGGGTTAGCAAAACTAACCACCCACAACGGCAATTTAGGCAAGGCATGTGTGGTAGTAAGCCAAACCAAACCATATCCAAAGAAATTCTGAACCACACCAATAAACAGAACAACCCAAATAGGTACAACTTCACATAAACTACCAGCAACGAACCCGATAGCATCCCCAATATCTTTAGCAACACCTAACATAGCTATTTGCCTCTGAGTATAACCCATGTTTTTCTTGATCACGGGCGAAATGCTGCCAAACATGTACCCAATACCGGAACAAGACTGCACCCACATAGAAGCTACAAAAACTAACCATCTGTTGTTAAGCAAACTTTTCATATTTTCATGCAAACCCATTGTTGTTGGTTTTTGTTGTTTACAGTTTTTGTGTGTTTAAATTTGAAGTTTACATAAAACAAGGGGGGAGGATATTAATGAGATTTTTTTCTTTCTTTCTATGTGTGGATATGATTGAGCTCCATGTGGAAGTTGATTTTTTTAAATGAGATCTGTTTTGAAAAGTAAAGACATGTGAGTTTAAAATCAAGAAAAAACCAAACATTTATATGAAAACATGGAACAATATACACCATATACGTAAAAAAAATGTTTGATCATGAAATGTCATTGAAGTTAAGCTTAAATAAACCTTTGAAGATATGAAGCTATTAACCAATGTCAATATCATTATAAATTTACTCTCATATGGCAAAATTTATATAGCAAACTCAGATCAAGATTTATTTGGTATGTTCGGTTTTCCTTTTGTGTGAATCAGTGATTGACCATAATCACGATTTGTTTTAGAATCGATAAATGGGCATTTGGTATTCAGTAAGTCAAATCTAGAAATAATCTACTACGTAATAGGTAGTTGAGTTGGTTCATATAGTACGTACTAGTTGGATACTCGCGCATAGCGGCGGCGATAAAAATTGTTAACCCAACTCGCTCCGCAATTCCCTATCCGCTTAGAGAATTCGTTTGTTTGGGTTTCCGTAGCTTTCTCGCAACATCATATTAACATCATTCTCGTTTGTATAAAGACTCACACAGTCTCTTACCCATCAAACATTGTCTCTAAAAGCATCATATATCAAAAGGTATCAGTGGTAAAAGACGTGACGCAACTATGTTAGAGTGTGACCGTGTGGGTTCATCTACAGAGGCATAATAAATGTATGATCAAGTGCTTCTAATAGCACCTACCGGGACCAGGCACGGACGGGTCCTAATTCAGCCTAAGGTGGTGTTTGTTTTTTCAGAAATGTCTCTTAACATCGTATTAATCTGACTCATTCAGACGCGGTCAGACATTTTGATCATTAAGACTGTTTGTTTTTTTCAAGTCATTTAGAGGCGGTAAGAGGCAAGCAGTGTTAAGAGCGTTTGTTTTTTTCTAATCATTAAGATGCAGTAAGAGAAATAAACCTCATACTGAACTAGATGTGGAAAGGGTGTCTTAACACCTCTTAATGTCTTCTTTTTCTTATTATGATTTTTTTTTATTTTGGTTTTTTTTTCATTTCTTGATTTTTTTTTTCACCTTTGTCTTTTGTATTAAAAGTATTAAATAGAATCATTGCATATGTTTTGTTAGATAAAGAGTATAAGATGATATGTGTCAACTCATATTTTGTTCAAATTAAAGGGTACGGTTTCGGACTCATATATTTCAATTCTAACGCGACTCATTTAGTTAATTGTTTTAAGAAGTTTAATTCAAACTTTAAATTGATTATATTCTAAAATTTGTTTTTTTTATTTAATGAAGTTTATTTCTTGTGTGAATGCAATCGTTTTATATTTAAATTGTAAAAAAACTATAGTTTAACACATCTAGATATTTTTACCAAAACAAACAGTTTTATTTTATTCAGATTCAGATTTCTCAACCACTTATTCAGATTAAAATGAAAATCACATTCAGACTTTTCTACCGAATATTCAGATATGCGAATCAGATTCAAATGTACGAATCAGATTCAGATTCAGAACCTCTTAATAAACAAACAGCACACTGATTTTACTGGTCGGACTTATGACCGAGAATCACCATAAAAATCCAGGACCACTCTTGGGCGGCGGACTAATTGTCCATCTCTAATATGCACTTACGCCATATCATCACAATTTCGCTGATATTAAAAGCTACACGACGACTAACCTACAAAATAATCTGAGAGTATTAATTTATTATATTTTGTGAGTTTAAATTTGAAGTTTACATTGTGTAATGGGTCTTGTGAGATTTTTCTTTTTCTATGGGTGGATATGATATTTGCAGTGTTTTGAAACCCGGTTCGACCCGGCCGGGTCAACCGGTTGAACCGGTTCCGGCCGAAAAAACGGGTCAAATTAAACCGGGTTTCATATTTTCGAAACCCGGTTTGACCCGCCGGGTTTGGAGTGACCCGGGTCATGAGACCCGGCCGGGTTTCGGTTTTTTCGTATTTTTTTATAAATAAAACATGTTAATTGTATATATATTTGCGACGTAATTTTAATTTTACATGTTATATTTGTTAATAAATAGTCTTTAGGCTTAATATATGAAATATTTCATGATTTATATACATACTTTCTTTCTAATTATTGCTCTAATATAATATAATTAAAATTATATATAAATATATATAAATATAATATATATATATATAAGAAAAAAAAAAAAAAAAAAAAATATAATATTAAATATATATATATATATTTTGGAAAACCGGGTTGACCTGGCGGTCCAACCGGTTGAACCGGTAACCCGGTGACTCGACCGGGTCGATTCAAAACCCGGTTTTCAAAACATTGGATATTTGAGCTCCATATGAAAAGTGTGGAGTTGATTTTTTGAAAAGTAAAGAGCATTTATTACTTATTTGGGTGCTGGCTGAGCAAGGAACATTTCACATGTGAGTAACAAAAAACCAAACATGCACTTCTCTCTGTATATGAAAGAATAAAAGTCGAAAAATACCCACGAACTTTTCAAAATGTCCTGACATGACCAACGAATTAAATTTCGTCTTTACTAGACCAATGAACTTTCAAATATTGTTCCGATATCACCCATATCAAAAATTTTAACTGACACGTGGCAGTTACCTTACACGCTGGACCGGTTTTTTTTTAATTAAATTAACACAAATAAATTACGGATGAAATTTCCACCCAAATAAGTCAATGCCATTTATATCATTTCTTAAGTCAAACTTATATTCTTTCTTTACTTTTATCATTTCTGAAACAAAAACACAAAATCCCATAAAACAAGATCCAGATCTCAAAAAACACATGAATACATCATTAGCAAATTGTCAAATTCTTATTTTTATAAATCACGAAAATGAAATGCAAATCCACGAAATATAATCACATCTGACATGTGAGTGTTTGACGGACGGTTATGAGGATGTATATAATCACATTTGACATGTGAGATGACGGTTTACGACGGACGACGATGATCGTTATTTTTGTATTGTATTTTTTGATTAATCGTAAATGTATATGTGGGGTGGAGGTAAATTGATCTTGTAGTTGGTGGTTGTTGTTATGGAGATGAGATTGGGATTTGTTGTAGTTTGTGGTTGACGGGTTAGGATAGAATGCGACAGAGATTGGTGGTTTTTTGTGTTTGGTTGATGATGATGACCTTTTATCGCTTGTTGAACAAGACCCAGATCAGGATTTATCGCTTGTGTTCATTGGGTTTGATTTGGGGATTAGGGTTTTAAAGGGTGGTCGGAGATTGGGAATACGGTGGTGGGAGTGGCGGAGGAGCGACGGAGAGAGGAGGGGTGGTGGTGGGGTGATTGTTGAGAATAAAAGAGTTGGTGACAGTTTTTAATGTTTGTATGTGAAGATGAAATATTAGATGGATCAAACGGGGAAGAAGAAAGAGTTGTTAATGTTTGGTGATGTATATTATACATTGTATTCGTAGAAATATTACTTTGAGAATAAAAGAGTTGTTAATGTTTGGTGATTGTTTTTTTTTCTCGTTAAAATGTCCAGAACACATAAAGAGTTGGTAATGGTGGATTTGGTAGGGACCAAACGGGGAAGAAGAAAGATATGAGAAGTTATGGCTTTTACCCTACTTATTGGATCGGTTAACTGGGTTGAATAAGTGTCTTACGTGGACAAGCAATATCACAGTTGAAAAAAAATATTTAAAAAATTAAAAAATATGACAGTGTATAATCAGCCGGTCATATTGGTGATATTGTCACATAACTAGCAAGTACGTTGGTGTAGTCGGAACGAAAATTAGTTCGTTGGTCATGTCGAGACATTTTGGAAAGTTCGTGGGTATTTTTCGACTTTTACCCTATATGAAAATATGGAACAATATATGCAAAAGGTCACTGTAAATTTTTTACTTCTTGAAAACTTATCTTATCTATATACTGTTACAAAAGTATCTGTTTGAGATGGAGATGGAGCGGAAGATTATCGAAAAACAAAGTTTGATGATGAAATTGTTTATCGAATTTTTTTAGAAGACAAAAGTACTGTCGAGAAGTTAAAAAGGTAATAGTCATTAAAAACATTGAAGATATAAAGTATATATAACCAATGTCAATATCATTTTAAATTTACTCTCACATAGCAGAATTCATATAGCAAACTCGGATCAAGATTGATTTGGCATGTTGCGTTTTCCTTTTGTGTGAATCTTTGATTGAAGATAATCACGGTATGTGTTTTGATCGATGATATTATCCTAATAAAAGCCAGCTTAAAAAACTCTAGTAAACAACTCTAAGTGGCCACGTCAACCTGCCTAAAAAAGAGAGGGTTTTACCCGGTTTAAGTCCATGTGGTGGTGGGCTCAAATCCTATGGATTAGTCGGCCAAAAGATCGGAAACCACGGTTAGCCGGGAAAAAAATGAAACTCTAGTGAGAATGTAAGATTGAAACACTGGTTAGTTCTATGTGTTTGGATATTGAAAAGGGCATGAACTTCGATATTTTTGTTGTTCCTTAATTCTTGACTATGAGAGCATGCCTATCATTGCTTCAAATCACAGAAAAAGACAACATGAATTGTCAATCACTCAATCTATAAGTTAAACCACTAATTATTATATATGTAAGAATAAAATTGAAAACAAGTTATTTTATCTCAAATTACATCTGTACTAATATAATGTCGACACATGAAAAAATCAATCATATATCTTTAGAAGGATGACTCGTGCACAATAAGTAGAAAGATATATCATTATATTATTAATTTTTTGGTTAAAAGGTAAAAGACATGATGTAGCTATGGTAAGAATTCTCTTTAGTCGCATGCACTAAAGATCATCTGATAGATAGGTGAACACACCTTGGTCTCTAAATTATATATATATAAATTATAATCAAACAGTTCTAATAGCACCGACAGGGACCAGCCTTTGATTGGTCCTAACTCAGACTTAACTAGGGACTATCTGCAGGTCGCACACATGCCCACACCTCACTCTAAAAAAGCCAGGACCAACTTTGAGTGCAGGACTAAGTCTCCGTCTATAATATGCACTATTATCAACAACAACAACAAAAGGTATGCCATATCATTACAATTTCGCTGATATTGAAATTTACACGACAAATAACCTACAAAATAATATGAGAGTATGTACCCAAGGCTATGGACCCTCTCTGAAAGACATGACCGCATTGATCCCACATTAGAAATATACAAAATCAACCAAATGAATCAAACAACACTTGCCATCTCATATTGTTATTGTGTAGACACGAAGTGTAAACAATATCATGATTGTTATAAAAAAAATGATCCTAATCCATTGCACTGAAGCTAGGGGCATCCCACCCTAATTGGTCCACAACCTTCCTTATCCTTTCCTCCTGACCTTTTGAATCCCCTAAAGCTGTGGTGAAAGGGTACACATATGTAACCTTTGCGGCCATGCACCGATAAGAGACCACGTCTCCTTTTACCATGAACTCTAGAACATCACGCCCAAACCCTCCATCAACCGTTGCTTGCAAATATTGGCCTGAACCGTAATGAATTTGCAGAAAGATTAATAACCTAAGAGTTAAGATCACTCCCATATATACTGTAAAATAGCTAGTGGGCGATCCTATATTAAAGACCAAAACTCATCAACAAATTCATGATTTTGGTTAATGGAAACAATAATAAGTCTCCGAGCCCACATTTTGGTTTAGCATGTTGTAGATGACCAAATTTGGGGAAAATGAACAGCTTTTTTTACAGAGCTTCATTCTAGGCGTATACATACACAATGTTTATGAGTCACTTCTAAAGCAAAATCCTTAGAATTTTAATTGTTTGCCTGTCACTAGATTTGATTTGGTAGATATACAACTTTGCTTCATAAGAAACATAACTATGATCACCCGTATGATCATAGATGTGATTTGGTAGTAGGGATGAGCACGGTACCATTTTGGTACCGTACCGGCACCGTTTTCGAGGTACCGTATTTTTTCCCGACCAAATAATGTAGTCCCGATCCCGGAACCGAGTGCTATACCGGCACCGGCATCGGTTCCGGTGCCGGGTTCGGGAAACCGGTACTACACCAAAAAAAGTACCGTTTAGAATAAAAAAATAATCTCAAATTTGATCCAAATTTGATCCCTTACCCAACAACACTCCCCTCGGCATAAATCATAACCATATTGCGAAAGTGTAACAATTTCAAGGATATTGGGCATCGAATTTCACACAGAGAATAAGCTTTCTAAGCCTCCGTTATTCAAAAACTGACTCACCGTCATTGTTAAAACATAATCTACATTTTTACCCTACTGGAGCTTAAGTTTACTTAACATTATTATTATCTTTAATGCAGCTCAAGTTAATTATATGAAAAAGACTGGTATTTGCACATCCTAAAGCTCGAAAACTAAAGTTTTCAATGGTACTTCGATTTGTGTTTTGATTAGTTCTTTAACGTAAGTTAAGATAAATAGAATTCATTTCCGCTTAGTCACATAACAAAATTTATTAAAGAATACAGGTACCATAAACATCTTGCATCTGGCATTTTTTTTTGTAAGCCGTATTAGAGATGAATGTTGTTTTGATCACGCATGTTGCATTTGAGAAGTCAAACCTTATATATGGTTCATTATGATGACTGAATACAACACATTTGATAAAATTCAGCTTAAGTAAACAAAGAGGGAAAATGAAATGAGAAGTTAAAGCAACAATGGAATGGAACAACAATGGAACAAATATGTGATGCGTAAAAAAGGTTAAGCATTTTTTTTATTTCGGTACTAAAATCGGGATATCCCGTTTTGGTACCGTACCGATTTTTAGTGGTACCGGATTTTTTTTGAGCGAATTGTATGGTACCGGTACCGTACTGTTTTTCCGGTACCCTTGCTCATCCCTATTTGGTAGATATACAACTTTGCTTCATAAGAAACATAACTTATGATCACCCTTATGATCATAGATGTGAAATAACTAAAAAGTAACATATAATGTGTACGGATAATTAAAAAATGCAAGTAAATCTACAAAGTATTGCAGTATATTTGTGAAGTGAGACTAGTAATAGATTACCATCTGGGGTATCCTCTACGACCTCAATTTTCGCATTTTTCTGTGTCTCAAGAATTGCTTGCTGCAATTGCTGCAATGACATTCACAAAAGCAAATTAATCTTGGCTACTCGCAGTAGATATCTATAGCAACATACATGGTGGTCCATTTTGGTAATTATACTCAACAATATCCCAACTTAGCAATTATACTTCTCTAAATAGGGATGGTTTAATCTTTTTTGGGTAACCATGGTTTCTGAGTTCTGACCTTTTGGCCAACTAATCCACATGTTTTGAACCCACCGCCACACAGACTCAAACCGCCTAGGGATGGTTTGATAGTTTAAGTAACCTATGACCGGTTTCTTGCTTATGCTGACATTTTTTCTAATGAGATGGCACTTATCACTAAATTACCATATAATGCAACCTTAAAAAGTATAATGACCAAAGTAGCCAATTTCATAATACAATTTTTAATGGTTCGATAGAAGTATTATCACAAAGATAATATAGTATAATTATCAAAACGGGTGACTAACCTGGAGTGGATTATCTAAAGCATTATCAGGAATCCTCCACGGAAAAGCAAACGAAGACGATTTTGGATTACTCGAAACACACCCTGGATTATTCGAGGGACAGGGCCTAATCTTCCTACAAAAAATCAATCATTTCACTCAGATTTATTGCTTTAAAAATAATCTTTAAGGGGGTGTTTATTCAACCTTATTTTTGGGCTCATGAGTTTAAGTGGCTAAGCTTATATTCCAAAAGATGGCTTATTTTCTGACTTACGAGCTTAGGTTAAACTGGAAAATAAGCCGGATAAATGGGCTTTTGAAATGCAAGCCGAACTACGTAAGCTGACGCTGATGAGCCAAAAAATAAGCTAAAACAAACACCCCTCTCAAGTATTTTAAAAACAAAACAATACCCATCAACCAAAATGTATAATGACTAATACCCATTATTTGTTTAAGCTTATTATTGAGCTTATGTGATTCGGCTGATACTTCAAAAGCCCATATTTTATTCTCTGAACTTATGAGCTAAATATAAGCCGAAGCACATGAGCCCAAAAATTAGACAAACAGATGAACTTAAGGGGTGTTTGTTTCGGCTTAAACGTGGGCTTATGAGCTTATTTGATTTTGGCTTATATTTCATAAGCCTCAATTTTCCGGCTTATTTTAAGACTTGTGGGCTTATATAAGTTTATTACGATATGATAAACTTATATAAGCCCATAAATCCTAAAATAAGCCAGAAATTGGGGCTTATGAAATCTAAGCCGAAATCAAATAAACTCATAAGCCCACATATAAGCCGAAACAAACACCCCCTTATATATTCCAAAAGTTTTAAAATGAACTCGAAAATATGACATAATGAACTTATATAAGCCCAAAAGATCCAAAATAAGCCACAAAAAGTATAAGCCCAAAAGCGAATAAGCAATAAGCCGAAACAAACACCCCCTAAAGAAAAGAAAAATGTACCGACCCATTATCCAAACCAGTGACTAAGTTCTTAGACTGAGAAAAAGGGGTGGTTGGAGAAGGTGAACTTGGCGGCAAAGGTGGGCCATTGATTAATGGGATTGCTAAGGATAGTTGTGGTGATGATGTAAGTGTGACGTAAGCAAGTGCTAGTGACAGTAAATGGTTTGTGAATGAAGAAGAAGATTGAGGTGGTTTATGGTTGTTGTTGTTTGGGTTTTTGTTTTGGTTTTGGGTGGTTAATGATTGAATTGGGGGATGTTTGGTTATGGTGGTTAAGGTTGTTATGAGTGGCAGTTGAGGGAGATGATGATGAGTGGTTAACTTGAAGTTCATGGTTACCACTCACTGGTTTCACTTCATTTGTGACACTTATAAAAAGTATTCTTTTTAAAGTATTTTTTCAGAAAGGTAAATTGCAAAAATCTTTATCAAGTTTTCGTTTTTTGAGATCGAGATCAAAAATCGAATTTGATCGGAATTTTAACATCCTATAATAATGTTATTTTTTTAATAGTTTGTGTAAACAGCGGCGGATCTAGGATTTTGTAAAAAGGTATGCACCATTTAGTAGTACTAGAATGGTACCCGCGCAAAACAGCGATTTCGAAAGCATTAAAAATAAAAAACTTAAAAATTAATAAAAATATATTAAAATGTATGTTGAATTAAAGAGCACAAAATTTTAGAAAATATGATGAAATTAAATAAAAAAAATAAATAAATAGATAAAAAAGTATTTCAATTTAAAAATAAAGATTATTTTTTAGTTAAGAAGATGTCACTTTAAGAGTTTAAGATGTGTTTCTTTAAAATGAGATGCATGTTAAAGATTGCACATAACAAAAAGTTGTTATAAAAGACTGTTAGATGGATGTGTTTGTTGTTAAAAAAGGTATTTCCAAAAATCCATAAAAAAAATGAAAAAGTCTAAATTTTCAGACTTTCCAAATATGAAAGGTCTCAAATGCTTTATAATGTAGTATATATTATTCTTTAAATAAATTAGGCCACCAAATTTTGGTTTTTTGCTCGGGTTTTTTCGGGTTTTCAGTTCAGGTTTTTTAGTTTTTTTTTTTTTTGAACTAAGGTTTTTTAGTTTTCGGTCCATGTTTTCTGGTTTTTTGCTTAGGTCGTTGGTTTTTTAGTTCAATTTTTTTGCTTTTTCGTTGTGGATTTTTATAATTTCTTTTATCGGCTTCATTTCCAGTTATAGGTTTTTGATTTCCGATTCATTTATTCAGTTTTCCACCAGATTAATTTTAGCAAGCAAGTAACTAAACTAAAGTTCAAAAAAAATAAAATAATAAGTAACTAAACTGTTCGTTAATAAATTATCACGCATATATTGTCTTTTAATGACACTGAACATGTATAAGATGCTTCTTTTATTAAACTTTCAATGTGACTTGTGTTAGATATGAAAAGGTTCTTTAACTTCGTATACGTATAGAAAACTTGTTACTCGCATTTAGATAGAGTTCTAAATGAAAAAACCAATATAAGCTCATATAGTTCTAGATCGATCAATGTAAACTTCTATAAATCCAAAATATAACAAGTGTTGTGCTCTTAATGCTCCTAATAAATAATCTATAAAAATTAAACGTGGGTACCCCATATAATTATTTGACATCATTTCTAATTGTGTGGTGAATATGTACCATTGGTAAATATATAATTACTTTAGCGAAAATTACTTAAATGGTCCGTTGGGATTCGAGCTCTCCTGCAGTCAACCTGCAGATTTTTTTTTCGAAAATAAACCAGAAGATCGCGCCCTCACGGTAGCGATTTAGTTTATGTACACGTGTCGGCCTCTGGTTGATTTCAAAGTAATTAAATAATAATAATAATAATAATAATAATAATAATAATAATAATATCCACGTAGGATGATCGCGCCTTCAGAATAGCGATTTTGTAATTTTTTTTTAAATAATGTGCTGTTTTAGGTTTTGTAGGGTTTTTTTTTTTGCCAAATCTTTATTTTTTTTTATCTTTGAGCATGTTTTTGCATACCGATCCGTTTTTAATATTTTTTTTATTTCTTCAATTGTGTTGTCTTTGATGAACTCTACATAGTGACGTAAATTTTTTTTTAAATAGTTTTAGTATGCATAAGATATAATGTTGCAAAGAGTGTCAGTTTAGTTTATTTTGAAATTTTTTTAAGGTTTTTGTTTTGAAAAAAACATTATTCTGTCTATCTTTTCGTATGTTTTTGCATACCGATTAGTTTTTAAAATTAATTTTTATTTCCTCAATTATATTATGTTTGATGAGCTCTACATAGTGACGTAAATTGTTTTAAAAATAGTTTTAGCATGCATAAGATATGATATTGCAAAGAGTGTCAGTTGAGTTTATTTTGAAATTTTTTTAGGGTTTTTGTTTTTAATTTTTTTGTATTTGCTCATTTGTGTATTCGTTGATGAGCTCTACGTAGTGAATTTAAATTTATTAAAAATATTGTTAATATGTATAAGATGTGATGCTGCAAGGTGTGTAACTTTGGCCTTTTTGAAAAAAAAATTATTTGGTACAATTCTATAGCTATATTTGAGTAAATATAAATGTTTTAATTGAAAGCTTAAAATTGACGGTAGTCATTAAAATCATTACAACATGAGAACCACCATATATCTATTAGAGTACATGGCCAACATTATTTAGATGATAAACATAAAAAAACAACAAACAACGACATACATGGTTAGCAAACTGGTGTTAAGCAATAATGCTTTTATATGTCTTTGTAGTTCGTCATTAATTATCGCTTTTCTTCCATGCTCCTTAGCAGCTCATCCCTAACGCTTTTTAAGTATACACATTTTTTCATGTCCGCCCCTGTCATGCATCCATGGGCGTACTTACCATAGTCGATAAGTGGGTGATCGTGCAATACCATAGGATTGTTAATTTCTACCCTACGATCTGTAAACCTATCAGCAAACGATGCATCAAGGCTAAAATTTGTTCCTCCAAAATAGCTTCTTCATCAAGTGCTTCTTGTAGTTTCGTAAGGACAGTTAACCTAACTTGTTCTGGGTTACTAGCCATGGTATAAAATGAGAAGATAGAATTAATAAGTTGTTTGATAGTTTCTATTTGGTTGTGAGTAAGAGTCCCCAATTTGTGTGGGTATATATAAGCAATGATTTGACTACATTTGTACTTAATAGATATTGAATATAAAAAAGAATCTGACGAATTGTCAGATATTTTCCTAAATCGCGCGTAATATTAAGTGATAGACCGCATTGTCATTGAGTTGTCTAATCCGTTGCAGTAAAAAACATGTGTGTTGTCAAATCATGTCCTAAAGCGCGTGTAATTTTAAGTGATAAACAGTATTGTCAGTGAGTTGTCTAATCTTTAGCAGTAAAAAACATGTGTGTTGTCAAATCATGTCCAAAATCGCGTGTAATTTTAAGTGATAGACAGTATTGTCAGTGAGTTGTCTTATCCGTAGTAGTAAAAAACATGTGTGTTGTCAAATCATGTCCAAAATCGCGTGTAATTTTAAGTGATAGACAGTATTGTCAGTGAGTTGTCTAATCTTTAGCAGTAAAAAACATGTGTGTTGTTAAATCATGTCATGAATATTGTAAAATGTTCATTGA
>BQNB010034208.1:4979-51773 GCA_026074375.1 Tanacetum coccineum
GGGGGGGGGGGGGGGGGGAAGGGTTTCACATTAATTCTTCCAACCTGTTTGTTCTTTCCCTCATCTCTATAAAAGAAGGTGAGGGGGAAGGTTTTGTACTTCATTCTTCTCCTTACTCAATAAACATATAATATTGAGAGTTATATTCTTGTGCATCTTTTACTTTTCTGTCATACATAATCTGCTGGGGTGTGTTCGTCTTCAAGGTCCAATTTTTTCCGCACTAGTAACCAGGTTGTAGGGTGAACGAATCCTACAAAAAATTTATACAACAAAATTATAATTTTGTTAATAAAATAAAATTGAACAAAAAGAATGGAAAAATAAATGACTCGCTTTTGTTTTTCTTTTCAGAACGCTTGTACCCAAACATGGTACATTGCGTTCCGCATCGCTTAGATCATAATCCAGATTGCTAGTTTTCGTGTTTCCGGACAACGTCATTCGGTGTATGAAAAGCCATTGGTTCGGCGTACCAATATCAGCTGGATCGGCATACCAATGTTATTGATGCGCTGATTTGCTTCGAAAATCGGTCGAATCCATCTCGAAATTAGTCAAATCGAAATATAAAAGATAATAAAAAGTAGTAGTTTAATATGTTTTAATACAAATACATATTGACCCAGAAAAGTGTTTTGATGAGATGCAATTACTTCTTAAACATATCTACCCATTACAATTAATCATAATATCTATATATGTACAAGTACAATATAAATACATTGTACTAAATCGGGTACATCATACAAAACCATAAGGTACGCCGAACAAAAGTAAACCCAAAACAAACCGAAGTGAACCTACACTCCCTCATGCCAAATTTTAGGGACTTAATGTACCGTGATCTCGTTTCACGATCGCGTATCGAAGTGAATCGCGTTCCATGTGACTATGGATTTTGAACATGAAATATGTTAAGTGTAGATGTTTTCCCTTTTATTTATTAACCGTTTGTAAAAAAAACAAACATGAAATATGTCTTTACAAGTACTAACGGGTCTCTGCTAAGGGTGTTAACGAGTTGAGCTTTTAACGAGCTACTAGAGCTCGAGCTCGAGCTTGATAATTATTAAACTCGAGTCGAGCTCGAACAAGTTTTTATGCTCGATTATACTAACGAGCCGAGCTGTAAAATGAAACTTTCGACTCGGCTCGTTCGTAAGCTCGTTTAAGTATCTCGAGCCGAACGAGCTACTTGAGCTTAACAAGCCAAACGAGCTTAACGAGCCGAACAAGCAATAAATATTTTTTTAGTATTTTATGTTTAAAAGTTAACACTTTTTATAAATTATAAGTATAAATTGAATACGAAAGTGTAAGTGTATTTAGTTCTAGATTTTACTGAGACTTGCTACCACAGCATTGGATTGTAAAAATGAAACTCTAAAATATGTTCCTTACTCGTTATACTGATGGCTTTAATTTATAGTCTAATCAATCCATACCTTTTACCTTCATCTTCCGATGTGGGAAAAATCCATTTGATTTTGTACGATCATACTTGCACATCGTTTTTCATTAGCATTATGGATAAAAATCATAAGATTAATTACTTATCATATCTTCAAAAAATTTATATTAATAAATTATTATCAAAAATATAATATCTATATCTATTTGTAACATTTTATTAGATATAACACATATTAAAAATAAGAAGAAAAATCTTAATATGAGAATAATGAGAGATAAGTATAACACGCGTTATAAATGCATAGACTTGAATTAGATGTTTTCTTAGTCTCTTAGATGTATAATAAGAAGTAGTATGGTGACTGGTATGTGTTTAATTACACATACCTTTTACCTTTAAAAACAAGTTAAAATAACCAAAAACGGACTTAAAATGCCAAAAATATGCTTGTTTTGCTAATTGTATTGTGCAGGAATAGATATCTAAGAAAAGGACGAAAAACGAAGCCAAAACGATAAAACCGGACACGGAATGGAAAAGCGTGGAAAAGACAAAGTCAAGACAAAGCCCAAGTGTCAAAAAGTCAACCCCGACAAATCCAAAGGCCACAAGTAAAGAAAAATAAGTTTGGGGGCTAAATTTGCCAAATCCCTAAACTTATTTAATAAAGGTAAAAGAAGAAAATCTTGCAAGGGTTAATTCTGCCAACTTCCCAAAGTATTAACTACAAGGGTTAAGTATGCCAAACTTTTAAAGCTATAACTAACAAGGACCATGGGTGCAATTTCAAATATAACCCTCAAGGGGTATTTTTGCCAAGTCCCGAATTATTTATAAACACAAGGACGTGTATTGCAACATCATAAATAACCTTGAGGGACCAATTGTGTTAAAACCTCAAACCCACACCTGGAAATTTAAATTACTGTATATCTTCTCAAACCTTTCCCGCCAAATCCCACAACCCCACACCCTGTCATTGTCAACTTCGTTGACCTCCCCACATCCATCCAAAACCTTCACAATCACAAACCTCACCCCCCACATGGGTATGCCATGTTGGCAATCCAAAAACCCACTAGTTCGATCAAGGGTTTAGCTTCAAGACCTTGGGCACCAAGATAAATGGATGGACAGGATTGCTTTGAGTTTCTACACTCTCACAACAAGCACACAAGTTATCTTCTGTGTCTACAAAGAAACACACCAAGGAAGAAGACAAGAGAGGACGAAGACCAAACCCTAGATTATTTTGCTATTTAAAGCTGTTGTAAGCCCCTTGAGGAAAAGAGTAGTTTTAGTTAGCTTTGTTATGTAATTCAGTTTAGTTTTAACTCATTTCAACTTTGATGTACTTGCATTCTCCTTTTTTATAAAAATTCAGTTTACCTTTTAAATTGTTGTTCAAATTCTTGTTTTCTTGAAGCTCACTTTTAAGCTTAATATAAGTCTCTTCATAACCTGTTTTAAAACTTCTATACAAAAGTTTAAGGAAAATAAAAAAAAATACGGGTTACTGTTTGATCAAGCTGTGGATGAATGAGCAATAATGGATGGCTCATTGGGTTTTCTTAGTTTAAGCTTATTCATAAGCTAAGGGTAGGTTTTAGAGCTTCTTTAGGTATTCAAAAATCCTGTTTGAGCAAGGATTAAGGTACATTTTTTTTACTTTTGCTTAAAAGTTACTGTAGCAACAGCTTATTTGTGCTTATTCTTAGCTTATGTTTGTATTTCTTAATTGTTTATGTCATATATATGTTTGTTAATGCTTAACTATGCTTATTTAATCCTTGACTTTAAAAATGAATGCTTAAATCAGTTTGTATAAGTTTTAAAATTCGTTTTTAGAATATAAAGGGGTGTTTGGTTTAAGTCTAAAATGGGTCAAAAAGGGAATGACATGGGTTGCTGTCACATGGTTAACTTTAGCTTAAGTATTAAGCTTGTTTGAGTCTGTTTTTAAAAAGTTTTTAAGTATAAAAATGTTTTACAAGGTTTTCTAAGTCACCATTTGAAACTGTTGGTTGCAAAAAGCCCTTTTTCAAGAACTTAAATCAGCATGTTTAATTAGCTTTTAGAACATGGAATCTTGAATATAAGCTCACCTTAAGCCCTTTTTAATCTGTCTTAGCTTAATTTTTAATTTTGAGCTTATTTGACAGCTTATTTTAAGCTGTCAATATAAGCCCTTGTCCTTAGCCCATTTCCCCTGGTGCTAGGGGCCCAACTTCAAGCCCACTTATCTAGCTTATTTGTGACCCTCAGCATGAGTTTTTGGCTTATCTAAAAAGCCAATAAGCTCTTTGTTAAGCCCTCACAGTTGTAGACCTTAGGAAGCACTCTAATGAGCTTATTTCTAAGCTCAAAGTAGGCTTGTGAATCTTACTTAGCATAGTGTAGGAACTGCTATTTTCTTTCTAGCTTATTAGGAGCTTATTAGTTGTTGAATTCAGTCTCTTACTTGCTTATTAGTTCCCTTGTTGCTTGTCTTAGCTTATTTTGTCCCTTGTTTGCTTATTGAGGTTTTTAAGACCAAATCCATAACCAACAGTACTAACTTTTTAGTTAGTACCGTTGAGGGTTTAAGCCAAATTCTAGCTTATTGAGCTTATTCCATTTGCTTAATTGTGCTCCTAGTAGCTTATTAGGATGGTGTGATAAGCTGTGTGTGCTTATTTGCCCATTTTCTTTGCTTAGGTGTGCCAACAGTTAAAAAGATAAGCCTCACTTTTGCCTTTTAAGCTTAGTTAAGTCCTTCTGTCTAGTTTAAGCCTTTTTAGCTTATTTAGTTATAGACTCTAACCCATTAGTGCTTATTTAGGATAAATAGATAATTCATTAAGCTTAGTAGTCAAAATTCTAGCTTATTAGTGTTAACAGTTAAAAGACTTAGCCATTTTAAGCCTTTAAGCTAGTTTAAGCAAACTGTCGACTTAAAAAGCCCTTTTTCAGCTTATTCTTAGCTTTTCTAAAAAAGTTGTAGTTTTAAAAATTGTTAAGCTCAAGGAGCTTAACAAGTTTGGTTCACAAAGTTTTTGAAAAAAAAAGAGAGGAGACAAGGGGTGACCCGGGTGAGCAAGACTCGAACCGGTCCTTTCCCTCGATACACCTCTCTTTTTGTACAAGCCTTACCGCTGCGCCCTTGGGACTTCTCTGTTAGAGTCCCAAGGGCTTTAGTATTTAACCTCATTTTGGGCTTTATAAGCTATAAGCTGTCTCAGCTTATTTGCGGGCTTATTTATAAGCCAATTTTTGGTTTCTTATTTTTCGTAGGATAATTGTAGTGTCTAGTATTTTAGGTAAATTTTTCAGAATTTTTAAAAGTAGTTTAGTATTTTTTATAATTTAATTTAGTTAAAAGTTTAAAAAATTCATAAAAAATACAAAAATTATCAAAAAAATATTTTTCTTTTTTAGAAAATTTTCTTTAGTCATATATTTTGTAGGAAAAATATAAAAACTTTCGTAGGGTTAATTTTTCAACTTTTTGATTTTTAAAGAACGGGGCTCGGGTACGGTTTTTGTCTTGACTCGTTTTTGGGTCAAACGACCTCCGTTTTCAGTCTAGTCTTTTTCATTCTTCGTTATTAGTCCCCTAGAGTAGTTTAGAAGCAAAAATTTCTTTGTAGGGTTAATTTTGAAGATTTTAGGTTTTTGACCCTTTGTTCGGGATTCGTGCTCTCGTTTTTTAGCTTAATTTCATAATTTTTAGGTTTTTCTTAATCGTTTTTGTTTGTTATTGTTTAATTTAGCTTTCCACACTCTCAAATCATTTCTCTCTTTCAAACTCCAATCTTTCGACTGTATCGATTTTCCAGCACAGCCTCGTTGGGGATTAACGACCCGGGAACATTCTATACTGCTTCCTGGTTTTATTGATTTGTTGTGTTTTTTTTAGATTATACTTATATATTTTATATTTTATTATATATTATATATATTATAGTTTAATTAATTAACAACCAATTTTTGGCGCCGTTGCCGGGGAGGCTGTGATACCGACTATCGTTGCTGTTGATCATTTGTGTTTGAAGCTGTGAATATTATCATATAAAAAAAATCAAAAATATAAAAACATTGTCTTTAATTATCAATAAAATTCACAAATTGGTAAAATACCAAAATATAATATTCTCAATTGAGGTATTATCATAATAACTTCCGGTGAACTTTTTGGTTCCCAACTCGAACAAAAGATTTAAAAACTTGCCTTTTGTGTCACTAGCGAGGTACGGTTCACCTTTTAAAAGATAAACAAAACTTAAGAGGGGTATAAGGCGGGTGTTCCTTAGGAAACTAGGCACGAAAGGAAAGAGGTTTCAAATAGCTTCGCGCTTCCTCATTCCTCCGCTCTTTGTGCGTTTTTCTTTTCGGAAGAGTTACCGAGAAAGCTTGTCGATTATTAGGTTTAAGTTGTCTTTTTCGTTGTCCGTTATTAAAATAAATTGTGAATTTACTTTTGATAAACCAAAAACCAAAAAAAATTAGTGTAAATTTTCCTTTTTAGTGCATGCGCACTCGTTCCCAATCTCGTAATCTTCATAATCAACAACACCAGGCCCCACCTCCTGTTGTTGAACCTTTTAATCTTGAAGAACCATTTGAAAATCCACCTCCTCCCCCACCTCCAATGGATGATCAACGTACTATGGCTCAGTTGCTTGAAGCACCCACCGCGGGTTACCGTGGAATGGCAATCGTTGTGACCGAAATCACCGCGAAAACTTTGAGCTTAAGCACGGTCTGGCTACCTCGTTCAAAACAAGTAATTCTTCGGACATGACATAGTAGATCCTCATGCCCACCTCCGATATTTCAACAGATCTACCTTTTTTTACGATGAAGTTCCGAACGTCCAGAGTACGTCGTAAAGCTATGCTTTTCCCTAATTTTCCCTCGAGGGGGCAGCCCGGATTTGGGCTTGAAAAAGAAACCCCCTACGATCGATTCAAACATGAGGTTGATCTTGTCTCAAATTTCATCATCAATTTTTCCCTCCTTTTAAAACCACAAAATCTTCTGACGTCATGGATCTTTGGATTTACCCGCCTTTGATGCTGAACCGTTGGTTCGTAGTCCTCTTCCATGAGAATTTTGTGAGTATAAAACTCTGGGTCGATACCCTTAATATCAGAAAGTTTCCAAGCGATGGCTCACTTGTGGGACTTTAGAACCTCGATCAGAGCGGCCTTTTCCTCATTCTTTAAATCTTTTGCAATTATGATGGGCAACTTGTCGTTACCTTCCAAAAATGCATATTCTAAATGAGGTGGCAAGTCCTTGAGTTCAACCTCAGGGGTCTCATTAACTGAAGATTTTTCATTGTTTGCTTCACAAATTTTAAGATCTTTTTGATTTCTGGCAAATAATTTCCTTGGCTCGAAGGTGGTGAAGGATCACTATTAAGGATTGCTTCGAGGAGAATAATGTCCCCATTAGGGTCATAATACGTTGGATCAACTTTTGGTGAAGTTGGATCATCCTCTATTGCAAGAAAAGAGTTGGCTTCTTCGAAAAGGAGAAAATCACTGTCCCCGAATGGAGTTAACGTTGGAGATAAAGTAGAGACGATTGGATCATAGTAAGGAGTGGGATTGCCACTCGAGATCACATTTGAGAAACCAAGAACTTCTTGAGAGTATTCTTCACAAGCCATATCAATGACGTCAATTCGGTTTGCCGTCATATGATGGTAATTAGCTGTGTATCTTGAAGTTTGGTCCAGATTGAATGTAATTGCCTCTCTGCCAACACGAAGGGTTATTTCACCTAGTATTACATCGATTAAAGCAGACTGGTCTATAAGAAAACTTCCTCCGAGAATTAGAGGTACTCGGGGGTCTAGCTCAAAATCGACGACCACGAAATCTGCAGGAAATTGGAACTTTCCCACCGTTACATAGACGTCTTCGGCGATACCGATTGGTTCAGAGATTGATCGGTCCACTAGCTCTAGCGTCATGCATGTCGGGGTTAGTTCGGGAAGAGAGAGATTTTTCCAGACGAAATATGGCATAAGATTAAATAGTTGCACCTAAGATAGGCTATGGGCGTTGCATGTATTATCCATAGAATTCACTTGAATAAGAAATCGGCCAGGGTCTCCAAGTTTTTTTGGTAACTTGTTAGGATGACTGCTAAGCAATTCTCAATTCATTGGGCGTTATAGCCATTTCACTCAATTTCTTTGTTTCCGATTAAGGTTTTTTTGTGTCGGGCGAAATTTGCATAAGCATAAGGCTCCGCTTAGCTAATATCTCTCTTTTTTTCCTTTTTTTTTTTTTTTTCCCCCCCTTTTTCCTCCTCCGATGTTCGTTGTTGAGTGTGATATTAGCTTTACGGATGCCTTGAAGCTTATTGCCAAAAGTCGCTCGACTCTTAAAACCGTAATCGGAAACAAAGAAAAGTTGAGTGAAATGGCTAGAACCCCATTTGAATGAGAATTGCTTAGAAGTCATCCTAAACAAGTTACCAAAAAAAAACTTGGGAGACTCCTGGCCGATTTTCT
Source organism: Tanacetum coccineum (assembly GCA_026074375.1). Lineage (NCBI taxonomy): Eukaryota > Viridiplantae > Streptophyta > Magnoliopsida > Asterales > Asteraceae > Tanacetum > Tanacetum coccineum. The sequence goes on from BQNB010034208.1 coordinate 12,905, forward strand.
TATTCCACCCTTGAGGAATTCTATGGGTTAATTACATGCAAACTCCTTAGCCGATCTTGGTGCATGCATTATATCTTTTGGCCATATTTCGTCTGGAAATATCTCTTCTTTCCCGAAACTACCACGACAGGCATGATCGCTTAGAGCTAGTGGATGCGATCAATCTCTGAAACCAATCGGTATCGCCCGAAGACGTCTATGTACGGTGGGAAAGTTCCAATTTACTGCTGATTTCGTTGGTCGTTCGATTTTGAGCTTAGGGAACCCAGTGTACCTCCTAATCTCGGGAGGAGTTTCATAAAGAAGTCGTGCGTTAATCGAATGTATACGAGGGGAGAAATAACCCTTTCGTGTTGGCAGAGATGGCAATTACATTCAATTGTACAACCTTCAAGATCTCAGCTACATTTCCATCATATATGACGCAAACCGAATTGACGTCCATTTATATTGGCTTGTGAAGATACTTCATGAAGTTCTTGGTTCTCAAATTGATCTCGAGTGGCAATCCCACTCTTTACTATGATCCAATCGTCTCTACTGTTTCTCCTACTTTAACTCCATTTGGGGATAGTGATTTTCTCCTTTTCGAAGAAGCCGACTCTTTTCTTGCTGTAGAGGATGATCCAACTTCACCAGAAGTTGATCCAACATATTATGACCCTGATGGGGACATTCTTCTCCTCGAAGCAATTCTTAATAGTGATCCCTCACCACCACCTCCCAATCAAGGAAATTATTTTCAGAAACTCGTAAAGATTTAAATTACGTGAAGCAATACAATGAAATTCTTCAGTTATTGAGCCCCTGAATTGTTGAACTCAAGATTGCAACCTCATTTGAATATGCATTTGTGTGAGGGGTGACGGGACAAGTTTGCCCAGGTCATTATTTGCAAAAAAGATTAAAGAATGAGGGAAAATGGCCTAGCTCTTAATCGAGGTTCTAAAGTCCCACAAGCGGAGCACATCGCTTGGAACTTTTGATATCAAGGGTCATTGACCAGAGTTTTGTTACCACAAAACTTCTCATTGGAAGACTGGACTACGATCCGACAGTTCAGACCAAAGGGCGGGTAAATCCGAAAATCCATGACAGTATAAGAAAGAAGTTTGAAAAACTTTCTTGACGCGGATTAAATTATCGATCTCCGACAGTCTATGGGTAAGACAGGTGAATTGTGTACAAAAAAGTGTGGCGTTGTTCGTTCGTTCAAAAATGATGAAAATGGATCTTATTCCGACCCTCGATTGGTCTCGGGTGGAGTGTATCATCGACTATAGAAATTGAATGAAGCCACTCGAAAGGACCATTTTCCATTTGCCCTTCATGGAACCCAAATGCCGAAAGACTGCGGGAAACCAATTCTATGTTTCCTCGTTGCTTTTCGGGTTATTTCCTATGCCCTTAGACCAGATAGGACCATGAAAAGACAACCTTTTCACTTGCCCATACGGAACTTTTGCTATCGCACAGATACCTTTTGGGCTATGCAATGCACCCGGCACGTTCAACGTTGTTTGATGGCAATCTTTCAAGACATGATCGAAAAAATGATGGACAGTGATTTATGGATGACTTTTCAGGTCTTCGGGGATTCTTTCTCTACATGCACTATCCCATTTGGACAATAAAATGTTATAAACGGTTGAAGACACCAATTTGGTCTCAACTGGGAGAAAAGCCATTTCATGGTAAAGAAGGCATTGTTCTTGGTACATAATCTCCAATTAAAGTCGGAATTGCAGGTCGACCGAGATTCAAAGTTGACGTTATGCCAAGCTCCTCAACCCGACTAATGTGAAAGGTGTCCGAAAGGTTTTTCTTTGGGGCATGCAGGGTTTTTTACCGACGTTTTCATACAAGGATTTCTCAAAAATTGCCGCCAAATGACTCACCTCTTGAAAAAGAGACTCCATTTTTCTTCTCAAAGAGTTATCGAATCCTTTATTACACTTAAAAGAAAATTGATTGTGGCCTCAATTTTGATTGCTCCCGACGGGAATTGCCTTCAACTATTGTTGTATACAATGTGAATTTTGCAATTGGGGCGAGTCCTAGGGCAACGAAAAGAACAAGAATTTCATACCAATTCACTATGCCAGCAAAACCATGACTTGAGCTCAAGCCACTACACTACAGACGAAAAAGATTTTACTTGCGTAGTGTTGCTTTTGAGAAATTTCGGTCATATCTAATTTTGTCAAGAGCATAGAGTTAACGACATTTGCTATAGTATCTCTTCGCTAATAGGATGCATTAAGCCAAGGACTCATGCGGTGGATCCTTTTGCTCCAAGAATTCGGATGTAGTCATCCGAGAACAAAAAAGGAGCAGAAGAAAATATAGGCCGTCTATCGGTTTCATCTTTCCAGACTTGAGAACCCTCATCAAGATAAACTCAAGAACAAGGAAATTACGAAAACATTTCCTCTCGAAACTTTTAGATCGGTTGCTCTTGGTGTTGATAGTACCCCATGGTTTGCATGATTTCGCAAAACTACCATGCGGGGATTTTCATTGTCAAGGGATGTCATCCAACCGAAAAAAAAAGTTTTTTCAAAGATGTCAAACACTTACTTCTGGGATGACCCCCTTCTTGTTTAATATCTGTGCGGATCAAATGATTCCGGCGGGTGTGTGCACGGCAAGAAGCTCTCGACATTCTCGATAGCTTGCACAATGGACACCGGGGGCATCCATGGTGCTAATTCTCGCCAGAAAGAAGAAAGGTCCTTTGTGATGCCGGATTCTTTTGGGCCTTCAATATAAAAAGATTGCCCAAGAGTTGCGTTTAAAAAATTGTGACTCGTGCCAACGGTCAAGGAAAAATTTCACAAAAGGGTTGGAGATGCCTCATAAAATTTCCATCCAAAGTTTGTGAAATCTTTGACCTTTGGGCATCGATTTTCATGGGTCCGGTCCCATCTTCTACAAGGAACAAATACATACTTGTGGCCGTCGATTACCTATCAAAATGGGTTGAAGCAAAGGCGCTCCCCACCAAACATGTCGCCCGAGTAGTTTGCAAAATTTCTTAAATCTCTCTTTGCAGATTTTGGTGCTCCCCGTGCCAATCTTCTGTGATCGAGGAACACATTTTTGAAATTTGACCGTTTGCATTAGGTCATGCTCAAATACGGAGTCACTCATGTACTCTCCCACCGGTATCACCCACAGACAAGTGGGCAGGTTGAAGTATCGAATCGTGGTTTAAAAAGAATTCTTGAAAGGACAGTGGGCGAAAATCGTGCCTCTTGGTCGGACAAACTGGATGACGCTCTCTGGGCCTCAGGTTTAACAGCGTACAAAAAACATTTGGTGCACTCCGTACAAGGCTTGTACTATGTGAATGGCATGTCAATGTCGATTTGAGTTGGGAGCACAAAGATTACTGGCGCCTGTAAACAATGCAAACTTGATCTCAAAAACCGCGGGTGATCAAGCAAAGTTCAACTCATGAATTAAGTGTACTGCGTGTATCAAGCTATGAAAAATTCTTTGACTTTACAAGAGATAAATAATAAGAGGAATTCATGAGTAAAGATAAAAAACGCGTTTTTCAACGTCGGTGATCAAGTCCTCCTCTTTAACTCAAGATTGAAAATTTTCTCTGGCAAGTTGAAGTCCCGCTGGTCAGGACCATTTACCATTGTTCAAGTTTTTCCGTATGGCACCGTTGAGTTATCCCAGAACTCCGGGCAATCTTCAAAGTAAGATGGTCATCGTCATCAAGCACTACTTTGGAGGTGATATCCTGCTCATGGACTATCCCAGAACTCCAAACATCCCTAAGGACAACTAAATTCAGGGAATTAGGTCAAGCTTAGTGACCCTAAACAAGCGCTTCGTGGGAGGCACCCCATGCTTATCCTAGTTTATCAGTAGTAGTAGTATGCTAGCTTAGTAATAAATAAGTGTTTAGTTGTTGTGAGGAGGCTTGCCTCTTTCCTTTTCTATGTTTTATGTTTTGTGCTGTATTGTCCAGGATTGTCCGGTTTATGAAACTCTTGTGCTCGCTGGTATTTGTCCTTCGATCCACAAGAGCTTCACAATCCTCCAGCTTATTGGGAATCCCGATATCTACATCTTATCAACTAACGTTTATCTTTAAGCATTATTCATATTCGGCTTCGGATTTACGTAGAACCCTTCGTATAAAATACATTCAGGAAATGTTTATTCCTAGTATGGGGGGATCTTGTGATTTGATTTATGCTACAGCGTTGTTTCTCAGTAACTCCAGTTTTTACCACCAAAATACCAAAAAAATGAAAAAAAATTAAAAATTTTCAAAAATAAAATAAGTGTTTTGTCACAATTTTAACTTTCCTACTAGGTAGAATAAGAATAAATTTTGACCCGATCGAGCGTGTTGAGCTCTAGCTTGTTCCTTAACTTTTAGACTAAGCATTCGGGAATACTCGGCGAAAATTGATATAAAGAGATAGTGTTAAGTTGTGTTGGATGCTAAACATGGATTATTTCTGAATCTTAAGGCTCATGTGTAGTTTATTTGTCGCTTTTTCTCCCTATTAGATTCTATCCTGATTAATCTACGTGGCTACTTTAGGAATTTAACTTAAATCAATTAATTTTTATGTTGTATATTGCAAAAATTTTAGACTTAGTTTCATAATTTTTACTTGATTTTCCAAAAAGACGTTTTCCTATATATATTAAAAAATTGATAGAAAAATGCAAAAAATATAATAAATATAAACTGTGGGGTTTATAAAAGTTTGCTGTACTTGCTGACCCCACACAACGATGTTCAGCCCTTCTAAAGAAAAGCCCACATGTAAGAATAACATTGTCCCGAGTCTGTATTATAAGTTTGCTGCATCTTGCGGCTACATCGATGTTTGTTGCAGCCTCTAAAAGGTCATGGTTTCAAATTGCAATAATGTTTTAATATTATGTGTGAATAAATGATCTTTTGTTAAAATTCTAATATGCTTTTGAACTTTGGCTAGTATATTTTATAAAGGCTTGGTGCATACGAGAAAACCTTAAGAGTTTTATGAAACCTATGGTCCGTGAGTCGATACTAGTCTCTGTGGTTCGGTGTCAAATGCCTGGTTCACTTACCGCCCAAGGTTGGGATGCTGCCGAGACGAAAGTCGTGACATGGGATGATCTCGCCTTCAAACCATTATCTCGGGTGGAAAGTGAAAAACATAGAATATTGCAAAACGTTGATCCATGGGTTGAAAAATTCAAAATAGCACATACACATTAGAAAAATTGTGGGGAGTAATTAGTTTACAAGTTGAAATATGTGTAGTGTTAGCATCTTTAATCCATAATTATCGGTGATTCGTTATTTTTAAGCTTGGTTTTGGAATAAGTGAAAGTCGAGGACGTGAATTTATCCTTTTTGGGGCATTCTCGGAATCGAAAATGCATCTGTTCTTATGATCCTTAAAAGTTATTAAAATAACGAAAGTCAAACGTTCTAGTTAGTGATGAAGGAAATAATGAAAAAAAATACCAAAAAGTTGTGTAGGACTAAGTGTATATAAAAAAAATAGTTAGATCGGGGTTTTCCATAACTTATGAGTCTTTAACTTCCTCGATTGAACACTTAGCTACTTTTCGTGGTTATTTGTCGAGGGTGATTGATGGTTATTAGTTTTCTATAATGCTTACTTCTTGCATTTGCTGGAGGCTCTGGAAAGGCAATACTTTAGTATGGGGGGATGATTTGGTATGTGTTTAAATACACACACCTTTTACCTTTAAAAACAAGTTAAAATAACCAAAAACGGACTTAAAATGCCAAAAATATGCTTGTTTTGCTAATTGTGTTGTGCAGGAACGGATATCTAAGAAAAGGACGAAAAACGAAGCCAAAACGACAAAACCGGACACGGAATGGAAAAGCGTGGAAAAGACAAAGTCAAGACAAAGCCCAAGTATGAAAAAAGTCAACCAAAGTCAACCCCGACAAATCCAAAGTCAAAAAGTGAAGAAAAATAAGTTTAGGGGCCAAAATTGCCAAGTCCCTAACTTATTTAATGAAGAAAAAGAAGAAAATACTTGCAAGGGCCCAATCTGCCAATACATCAAAGATATACCACAAGGGTCATTCCTGCCAACACTCCAAAGCTATAACTCACAAGGACTTGTGGTGAAATAACCTTTATAACCTTTGGGGACCTTTTCTGTCAAAACCCCAAACGTTTATAAATACATGGACTAAAATTGCAATGACAAGTATAACCATGAGGGACCAATTGTGACAAACCCCCAAACCCACACCCCCGTTTGAAACACTGTACATCTTCTACATCCTTTCCCGCCAAATTCACAATACCCCAAACCTGTCACTCTCATCCCTCGTTGACCTCCCCACATCCCTCCAAACATGTCACTAACCTAAACCCCACCCCCCACATGGGTCAATGAACAGCTTGGCAATCCTATGTGACCTTATTGGCCAAGAACAAATCGATGGTTGATATAATTTGAGTGGGCACTACTCAAAACCAAGGGCCAGGATTGCCCTTGTGTTTACACACACACAACAAGCACACAAGGCTGTTTTGTGTCTACAAAGAAGCACAGAAGTGAAGTAAAGAAGAGAAGACCAAAACCCTAGCTTATTTGGCTATAAAAGCTTTTGTAAGCCATTGTGGCACCAAAGTTTTTTTTTTAAGTGTGTAGTTTTAGCTCAGTTTAGTTTTTAACTTAATGTACTTGTACTCTCTTTTTTTATGAAAATTCAGTTTGTCTTTCACATTGTGTGCTAAGTTACTTATACTTCTTTAAAATCATATAAGCTCTTAATATAAGCCATCTTTAACCTGTTTTTAAACTTTTGATATCAAAAAAAATAGAAAAATAAGAAAAATTCAAAAGCCAAAAAGGGGTTACTGTTTGATAGCCATGGATGAATGAGCAAACAAGGATGGCTCATTGGTATGCTTAGTATAGCTTATTTATAAGCTTGGGTAGGTTTTAGAGCTTATTTAGGTTGGACATAATCCTGTTTTGAGCAAGGATCAAGGTATACTCCTTTTAAATTTTTGCTTAAAAGTTACTGTAGCAAGCTTATTTTCAGCTTATTTATGTCTTATTTTGCTTATTTGCTTTTGCTTTTTACTTTTTAGTGCTTAACTATGCTTGTTTAACACTGTTCTTTTAAAATTTGTGCCTAAACCAATCTTTATAAGTTTAAAATCCGTTTTTTAAAAGTATAAAGGGGTGTTTGGCACAGCTTTAAAATGGGTCAAAAGCTGTGTGAAATGGGTTGAAGTCTTTTAGAAATCTTCAGTGAGCTGATTCATGGTCATTTGGTTTAGTTTATCAAAAGTTTTCAGTTTAAAATCAATTTTTCAAGTCTTTCCTAAGTATTCCTAAAACTGTTTAAGTCCAAAACTTTTTTTTAAGCTTATCTAGTTAAGTTGATATAAGCAGCCTATGAGACTTGATTTAAGTCTCATTTGAATGTCAAGAGTTGCATTTTCATAGCATTTCAGTTCACTTTTGTTTTTAAACCAATCTGTCAAAAAATGTTTAGTTAAGTTTTCTATTTATCTTATTCAAAAAGCCCTTTTTCCAACTCAAAAACCAGCAGCTTTTTATGAATTTCAAGCCATGATCTTTTGCTAATAAGCTCACCCCAAATCACTCTTAATCTGTTTTTCATTAGTTTTAGGTTTTGAGCTTATTTGAGAGCTTTTTCATAAGCTCTAAATAGCCATTTGTAGATTGCATTAGGCACCTCCCCTGGTGTTGAACCACCAATTGCAGCCCCATTTTTCTTAGCTTATTTCCCATTAAGCCCTAGTTTTTTTTGGATATTTAGATAGTCAGTAGGTTAGTCCATAAGTCCTTAGCTTTTTAGGGTTTAAATTGCTTTTTAGTTTGCTTAATCTTAAAGATAAAAGTCCCCTAGTTGCTGCCTTTGTATGCTTAGTTTAGGAGATAGCTTAATTTCATTTCTGGCTTATTGGGCTTATTCCATTTGCTTATTTTTGTTCCTAGTAGTTTATTATGAATGTGTGTTAAGTTGAGCTTGCTTATTTCCCACTGACTTTGCTTATTTGTTCATAAGAGTCAAAAGAAAAAGCCATATTTGCCTTTAAGCTCACTTTTTTTTTTCTTTTAAAGCAAACTGTCAACCCAAAAAGCCCTTTTACATGCTATTTTTAGCTTTTTCTCAAAAAGTTGTAAGTTACAAAAAATGATAAGCTCAAGTCTTTAACAAGTTTGTTTAAAAGTTAAAAAAAAGAGGAAGATAAGGGAAACCCGGTGAGCGAAGACTCGAACCCGGGTTCTCACCCTCAATACAGACCTCGTTTATAACCAAGACCCTTACCTGGAGCCGCTGGCCCTTGGGACTTCTACGTTAGAAGGAGCCCAACTGGTTATTTATCTTAACCTTGTTTTGCCCTATATTGTTATAAAGCTCTTGCGCTTATTTTTTTTTTTTTCGGCTTATTTATAAGCCGAATATTGGGTTTTCTATATTGTTCTTAGGAGAAGTTAGGTGAGTATCAAGTATTTTAGTAATTTTTTCAGAATTTTTAAAAATAGTTTAGTATTTTTTTATAATTTAATTTCGTTAAAAGTTTTAAAAATTCATAAAAAAATACAAAAATTATCAAAAAAATATTTTTCTTTTTTTAGGAAATTTTATTTAGTCATATTTTACGTAGGAAAAATAGAAAAACTTTCGTAGGGTTAATTTTGCAAACTTTTGATTGATTTTTTTAAGAACGGGTACTCAAGGGTACGGTCTTCTTGTCTTGAACTCGTTTTTGGGTCTCAACGACCTCCGTTTTCCATCTCGTTTTTTTAAACTTCGTTATTTGTCATTTAGAGTCTATTTAAGTTTTAAAATTTGTTTTAGGGTTTAATTGCAAAATTTAGGTTTTTTGACACCTCGTTTGTTCGTGCCCGTTTTAATGATTTTAAGTCACTTAGCTTTCATTTTTAGGTTTTTTCTCAATCTTTTTTGGTGCTTTGTTATTGATTAATTTAGCTTTCTACTATCTCAAATCATTAATCTCATTCAAACCCAATTTCCGACTGTATCATTAACTCCAGGCACACATAAAAGCCTCGTTGGGGATAAACGAACCCGGGGATATCTATACAACTCCTGGTTTCATGATTGTGTTTTTAGATTACTTACTATATATCTTTTATATTATAATTATATATTATTATATATATAAAAAGAATAAAGTTTAAAATTATGTTCAATCACAGCTCAAAAAGTTCCTTTATGGCTGTTTGGGGTTACATTTTTTAGCCAAAAGCTTATTTGCTTATTTTAGCTTATGGCTTATTGGAATTGCTTATTTTAGGTTTAGTCTTGCTTAATAGGTTATTTTAAGTCCATTTTAGCTTATTTAGTTTAGGTTAGAGCTTCTAGAGCTTATTGGCACTTTTAGTTTAAAATTTAAGTTAAAAAGCATTTTTAAGAATTCTGTCATTTTTAAGCTTAGTTTAAGAGTCTTTTAATTGCATATTTTTGTTCTTTGGTCTGCTAATTAATATTCTTATTATTTGTTTTGCTTATTTCCCTTTTTCAATTTGCCTTATTCCTTAGAAAATGCAAACATTTTAACTTTTTTAAAGTCAGCACTCTGTCCAAACTTAATTTATGCTTATTATGTGCTTAGTTTTTTGGTTTCTAAAAAAAGTGTCCATATAAAAGTGTGCTTATTTTTAGCTTAACTACAAAGTGTAAAAAAAAAATGGCAAATAAAAAAATATTTGGGAAGGAGGGAAAAGCCCCCAAGTGAGCAAGGCTCCAACCGGGCCCCTCAACCTCCCTCAACCAATATATTTAACTCACACACCACACACCACTCCGCCCTTGGGTCTTTTCCATTTTCTATTGCACAAATTATTCCTATATCACCTTTTTAGCCCGTTTAGCTTATAAGTTGTTTTAGCTTATTTAGCAGCTTATTTACCTTATTTTTATTAAATTCTTCATTGTTCAATGTACTTTTCATGATTTTTCCAGATTTTTATAAATCGTTTAGTATTTTTTTATATTTAATTTTTGTTAAAATCGTTTTTAATTCATAAAAAATTATAAAAAGTCAAAAAAATCTAATTCTTTTTTAGAAGATTTTCTTTTATCATTTAGGACTTAAGAAAATTAGATTTTGCTTTACGTAGGTTAAAATTTTAATGTTGAATTTTTAAAGAACGGGATTGAATCCTGTCACAGCGTTTTTCGTGTTTTTAAGTTTACATGTCGCTTTCGTTTTTTGGTTTAGTTTTTCTAGTTCTTGCATTTTTATCAATATAGGAACATATAAAAGTTAAAAAGATCATTTTAGGATTTAATTTTGATAAATTAGGGTTTTAAGTCACGTTTTTAGGATTCCCGATTGCGTTTTTAGTTTAAATTTGTGTTGCCTTAATTGTTTTTAGTGTAGATTGCATTAATTTTCCCGTAGATTTAGAAAACCAATCAAAATCTTTGTCATTCAAACATCAATTATCAAACCGACTCTCGACTTTCCATTTGCATTCCTCGTCGGGAAAACGACCCGGGAATATCATATACTACCCGGTTTATTCATTGATATTATCCTATTATATATTTATAATATTTATATTATATATATAGTATGAAATCTTTAAATCAGAGAACTATACATATATGATTACACAGGCGAACTATACATATATGGTTGCTCAGGCGAATTATACAATCCTGCATAGGCGAACTATACGTGCATCAGTTAGACAGGCGAACTATACATACCTAATTACAACATGCGAACTATACGTAGGTGCCTAACACAGGCGAACTATACATAGGCTCTTAACACATGCGATTTATTCACTATCTATAGGCAAACTACACTTGATTTTTTTGTAGAACAAACCCCCCCCCACCCCCCCCCCCCCCCCCCCCCCCCCCCCCCCCCCCCCCTTATAATCTTGGTAAATCCCAATACATAACCTCATCTAAGTAAATTATTCCCTATCTTGTCACTTAGGTGATTATCTTAGGTATTAATTTTCCCCTTAGTAAATCTTAGTAATTTTGCTTTTAGTTGAAATTATTTTTCAATAGTTGCCCCATATTTCAATGTTGGTATATGAGTGTGGTGTGTCCTTCCTTTTTGTAGTGCATGTGTATTAGTTCTTTTTCCATTTATGTGCATCGTGTTAGTAACTGTTGCCCTAGTAATTATTTGCCTATCCCTGTTGTAAATCCGTCCTGCATCAATAATCGTGCATCATGTCCTCAAATTGCTATATATATATATATATATATATATATATATATATATATATATATATATATATATATATATATATATATTTGTTTGTATATGAACTGTATGTGACAAATCTTAGCAGAATCATGTCTTCCACCACTGCTCAACAAACTAAGCTTGATCTTGAGCTGTGTATTCCAAGAAAATAGGTAGACATGATATCAGAAAATGAAATGGAAGAATCCCTCGCGGATTGACACCAAGAGAACCAACATTTCAAGTCGTTCTGGATGCCATCGCTCTCACTCCATGTTATCCTGCATTTCTCATCACTGCGGATGTCCCTGAAGTGTACATGCACCAGTTCTGGAATTCCGCGTACAAGCATGACACCTTCTATAGATTCAAGATTGATAAGAAGAAACGATTCAAGCTTACTTATTGGAATTTCTTCAGAGATACTTTTCGAATTGCCCAAGAGTACCGGGTAGAGACTGATCCCCTTCCTTCAGAATAAGACACTATGTCTTTTCGTAAGAGACCTCGTCATACTAGGGAGATCAAGTTCCAGATTCAATGATGTTTGTTGTCATCAGGATCTTGAATGGACTTTGATGAGCACTCCCATAGACTTCTCTGGATAAATCTTGAATGGCCTGAAAATCAAGAATTTAACTCAAGAAATTATGTTAGGACCTGCATTCAGACTACTCAAAGGCACCCGCTCTAATTATGCTGAATTAGAATATGACTTTGAAGAATGCTACAAGGCTCTTTTAGAAAAGCTTGATTGGGAAAATCCTGAAGGCGGTGACTATCCATTTGATCTTTCCAAACCCCTTCCTTTGATCAAGCGTGGAAAACGTCAAAGAGTACCATTTGAATACTTCATCAACAATGATCTCAAGTATCTACAAGGAGGAGTTTTGACTATGACATACACGACGTCTACTACCAAGTCAAAGGCCGCTCAGTATGATCTACCAGGCATTGAAGACATGGTTCCAAACATATGGAGTCCTGTTAAAGTTGCTTATGATAGATATGCGTTATGGGGTATCTCACATTGGAGAGAACAACGTAAGTCCTTCTATGCATATGCAAGAGGCATACAATCAAGAGGAGATGTATATTCTACAAAACGTATTCTGGCAGTCACTCATGTAAAGGTAATGAGGAAACATGGATACGGGTACTTGGAAGAGATTGTAGTGAGAAGAGCTGATAACGTATTTTATGAGATCAAGGAAGGTGATTTATCACCCAATTCCCCGGGATCCACCGAATTCGGATCAATGATATCGAGGATAAATGTTAAGTTCTGTGTTCTGAAGCGGCTCACAAATCTTCAGAGGATGATGTTGCTGACTTTCGCAATCCCCTAAGGATGTTTCACGTCCCAAAAGTCCTGGTTATTCAGAAGCGAGTCGAGGATCTTTAACTTGGAGTTGAAAGTTATCAAAAAAAGATCAACGTCACCAAGCTTGATACTACAAGACCAGATCTCAGAAAAAGGAACCCGTACACTCCATACAATGACCCTCAAGGATTCATTTATGTCGACGACTACAAGAGGAACAGGTTGATGCCTCCCGACAACTGACAAGTTTCAATGTGACACGTTAACCAGAACTATCTTTCTTCGCTCAAAGACATTACCAAGAATATCGACATGGAGTACTTGCCGAAGAGAAGATGGAGCACATTGGAAAAGAAAAGAGCTCATTTCATGATCAAGACATCAACAAGCTGCTAAAGGAAATCCTGATGATGAGGAGTTTGAGCAATTTTATTAGCGGTAGACTTTACGGAATTGACCTCAAGACTGCTGCAAAGATCAATATGACTTTGCATATGGTGGTTCATACATCTCAGAATGTCATTTCGTATTATCATAAACTTATGAATTTATATATGTATGAAGATTTATGGTGAAAATAAGTGTGCTCGAGTATAAAATTTTCAAAGCATTTTCTAGAAATTCAAAAATTTTCAAAATATTGTACTCAACACAGTCTTATATACCCTCAATACTTGAGGGGGATCATTAAAATGTTCTTTATAGTGATTATGTAACATTTTTTCCCTGAACGTTTAATCAATTGATATCCAAAATATCAAGGGATTAACATTTTGGATAAGGGGAGAAAATGTGATTAAACTGAATCTAAATTGTATTGACATGTGATCCTATAAAATGGACTCATTGCACTCCAACACTTAGCATGTACTACGATTACGGTGCACATGTTAAGGGAGAGATTTTAGTGATGATGAAAAACCTCCTCACAGTGTAAAACCTTTGATATTCTATATCAAACATTTTTGATTGAACTTTTCAATGATTTTGGTTTCGATTGTGATGGAATACCCAAAAGACCAACCTTGTACTTAAGTTTATGAAGTTATAAGGCGGTTAGGCATAGGTATTCAAATCCCATGATCTAGCCAGAACAAAGGGATCTACCCAAGGATATCCACTAGTTAGTGTAGAAGTCCTTAGGTATGATACAAAAGGAGAAAAATTGACAATCCGGGAATAATTCCGACTGAGAAGGAGCTAACACTGGAACAAACCAACAAGTTAGTTATGAAGTCTCGGTTAAAAGCATTGAAGGTGTCGAACATGAAAAAGAAATGTAATGATAAAGGGTAGGAAAAAAAGAAGCCCTGCATACACTTTAGGCAGCAATCCGGTCAATACAAAATCTGTCGGAGAACACTAAGTTGTTGTGTTGACATTAAAGACAGTCATGGGACCCACGACGTTATGCCACAAGCTCGTCCCGTAGCCACTCAAGGTCTCTCAACAGAACTCTTGTGTCATTCTCACAAGGAGATTACATGTATTTTCTATCACTTCTCACTCCGAGTTAGTTGATATTAAAAAAGGTGGCAGTCTGCTCCAGGCCCCGATCACTAAAAAATAAAGTGAACTATGGATTCTAGAGCCAAAAGAGATCATCCATCAATCTCATTAGGGGACAACTTTTGTCAAATCATGCTTGCTAGGTAACCAATGGTAATAACAATTAACATAGTTAAGAGTCCTACGCATTATCCTTGTGATTTTGTCAGAACATCCGAGTGATTTCATTCACTATGAATATGGAAATCCTACTTGAGCTAACATCAAACAAGCCATGGGTGAGGATGGACTTGTACGATTCTATATGAATCAAACTTGTGACAACTGTGACAACTGGAAAGCAACAATGGTGCGATTCTTATGAATCAAACTTGTTCCAGGTTATGGATCGACGATTAATGAATTTTTGAATTGCTTAAAACTCTCGATGTGTCACAAAACCACTTTAGCAAGTGACACGTCGATTGATTTTCAAATCAATTTTCTTATTCAATCGGTGAGACAGTAACTCACTGGTTCACTCTTATCGTGTTGTCTGCTTTGAGACGTTCCGGTAATGAGAACATGCTGAGTTTGATGAATCTAATACATATGTGTTAGAAAGATTCTATACTTCAGCTGGAAATCCTGTCAAGGAGATTCTTCTTAAATTGAATCTACCTGATCACAGGTCGATCCTCACGGATTCGAAGGTTACTCCAACCAAACACGGGCGAATGACAAAGCCATGTTCGTCCCCCCACTTTATTGCTAACTGTTTTATTTCAGGAATATATAAAGATGGACATGGAGGTACCTGATCCCAGCTGACTCACAGATTCATAGCCACATGCTCATACCCGACCGACAAATATAAAGACATCATGAAAGCTCAAGTACATGTTTCAAGACTTCCGCTACTCTGATACCGTACGTCCTTCTCAAAGCGACGAAGTGTTAAAGTTAAAGAACTTCGAGAAAGATGCATAATTACAGCTTTCAAGTTATCAAATCAAGAATGGTATGAGCATGTCGGTCCAAAAGTCACAAGTTCACAAGATGGCAAAGTTTACAAGATGGCGAAACGAGATTATGCTTGGTTGATGATCTCAAGTTGCTCAAGATCACATTTTTCACAAACAAGTCAAGATAAAG
Organism: Tanacetum coccineum; assembly: GCA_026074375.1. NCBI lineage: Eukaryota > Viridiplantae > Streptophyta > Magnoliopsida > Asterales > Asteraceae > Tanacetum > Tanacetum coccineum. The sequence goes on from BQNB010034208.1 coordinate 28,112, forward strand.
GAACAAGCTCGAGCCTAAAGTCAAAGATCACTACAATAATTCACAAGTTAATGATTGAAGTTAAAGACTACGAGCTCAAGACTAAAGTCGAAGCATAGTATGCTAAGTTTAATTTTTTGTAAATTGGAGTGACCTCCCTTAGGGGGAGATTGTTAGGAACAAGAAAAGTCTCGGTCACTTCCAATATTAACTAGTCAAAGCCCGTAGTTAGTCAATGTTTAGTTTATAAGCTAATATGGCCCAAAGGCCCATAGAAAGCCTTACAAGGCCTATGGCCGGCCACCCTTGGAGTATAAATACCCTTTCCATGCCTTGGAGAGGGTGTTGGTTGGTTATATTCTCATTTTCACCTTAATGCATTTTATGTTCTTTACTTTCTCTCACTAGAAAATACATCCTTCCTTCCACACTTTCTTTCTCTAGTTCTTGGTTCATATATCAAAGATTACTTGTATTCTACAAAGAGGTCGTGTTAGATGCAAGACATGGACCCATAAGTTTTTCTCTAAGTGTGGTATTTTCTTGGATTGATGGTAATGAATTCTTCATCTGTCTCTATTGAGTATCGTATGACTTTTAATTCCTTAGATTTACATACTTTATCTGGATTATTGACATCGTACTCAATGGGAACTGGTGTTGGAGGGGGATACTGATTACTTTCTTCAAAATTTTAGATCTTATTCCCTTCTTGTGCGTCTAAATAGGGCTTAAAGAACGAGTCAGAACAGGAATTTTTTCGGCTTTTATTGTAGGGTTTGTCACATTCGTCACTCTGTGCTATATTCACTCACATAAAAATTCCATAGCCCATTCTTAGTGCTTTTGTCCATGTACCAATGGTTTTTGAATTTGGATCCCAACCATTCTAGAAATTCAAGATAACTTGTCCCATTGTCCAGGTTGTCTGGGATTTTACTATTGCAAGTACGGGACAATGGATAATATTTAAGGCAAATTTCTCACTCAGTTCATTCCAAGTGGTGACCGTACCTTTTATTTCATCGTCCCACCATTCCTTTGCACATCCACTAAGCGAAATTGGGAAAACGTGCAACCGAAGTTGATATTTATCGACATTAGGAATTTTAATCCATTCTAATATTTCTAGCACTTTCGCAATGTGGTTGACAACATTGTCCCCGTCTATTCTATTAAAGGCATTATCTTGTAGTATTTTCACAAATTCGTCCCCAATCTCAATCGTGGTTTCCATGTTGAGCTTTCGTGTTCCGCTGTCCGGTTCATAAGTGGTTCGATTGATATTTTCGGATGTAGGTTTAGTCATGGTTCCAGTCTTAATTTTCCTGAGAACATGAATAAATGATCAGTAGGATGTGCCCTTAGGGAAGAGAACACATAAAGCAGGATAGGAAACCAGAATACGGAAAATTGCTACTGCTACTGTATCAGGTGATCGATATGCCGTATTCAATTGATTTGAATACGCCGTATAGATCTGTTGAATGATAGTATGCCATATTGATGTTATAAAATATTCCGTATTGTTTGAAAGAACAGATACGTTATTTAGACTGCAACAATCAATACGCTGTTTTGAGTAGAAGGTTTAATACGTCGTATTCAACTGGTGGATACGGCGTATCAGGTGGTCTACCAGAATAGAGTACTTAGAAAACAATTAAATAATACTGGAATTTAAACACACAATTAAATACAAACCAAATTAAATCATGCCAATTAAATTATTCTAAGCTAATGGTTAGAAATACCAATAAAATTAAAGGTTAAACTTTTCCACTCCCTGGCAACGGCACCAAAAACTTGACGTGCTGTCGTGTAGGTTCAATTTATTGATTACCAAGTTTTAAATTTATATTTAGCCGACTTATCCTAAAACAACACTTTAACGGGCAGTGTACCCGATCGGGTGGAGTTTCATGGTAAGTAGGGTGTCGAACACTAAGAGCGAGGTCGTTAACCTTATATTCTATCAGTATTTTAGTTAATCTAGTTAATTCTAATTACTTGTTAAACCTATGCTAAACCTAGTTCTAATGATAATGGGGGGTTTTCAGCTTGAGAGACTGGCACAGGTTTTATGGTGACAATAATTAATTCAAAACACAATAAGCATGCAAGAAGACAATCAGAAGATAAAAGAGCGGTACAAGCCAAATGATAGAAAACTATATTAGCCATATTAAATCCGATTAAATGCTGGTTTGTTTGTTTAGTGCAATGATTACTTATCTCGAAGCGGCATATCATTCTTAAGACTTAGGCGGGACATCATCCTAAGACCTAGACACGTTGAATCCTGTCACAGTTAACGTATCCGCATAAAGCATCCTGTAAGTTTAATTATAATCTATCTAGGGATTAAAGAAATGGTGATCTTGTTAAACCCTAGCTCATCGGAACTTTACCCACTTACTGTTTGACGGTATTTTATATACTGGTAGTTCACTGTTCAAGTCTTTACCAATTAATTAAGAACGTACTTGTTGAAACATACGGGTCACCTGCCGGTCCAACTAAGCTCATAATTTAAAGGCAAAGATAGAACATTATTTGTGATCTTATTGGTCCAGTAATATAAAACACGATATGGAGAGCTATCCCAGTATCTAGATCACTTGGTCAGTATCACTAGACCCAGTTGAATGATAGGTCGCATATTCAAACACGTAGACAAGTATTAGGTGATAAACATAATTAAACAATCAATGATAAATTAAGCAATCAGATTAAAACAAACCAAACATTAAATCTTCATTAAGATGGCTAATATTCGAGGGTATTAGCCCACAACCATTATAATTATACAAGTGTGATCAATTAACCAAGGTAAACTAAACATTTTACCGAACGATACTAAAAATTAAATGATTACAAGTGTATAAGAATTACACGGTGTCTTCTATGGAATCGTGATCAATGCTTGACCTTGGCTGCTCTTCTTCACTTCAGAAAATCGACTTTTATGTGTATGATATAGAGAATATGATTTTGCACACTGAAAACTCGTTTTTGAGTCTTCTATTTATAGTCTCTGAAAATTGGTGGATACACCGTATTGAATGAGGTCAATACGGTGTATAGGGGTAATTTCCTTGGAGTGCGCGCTACGTTCACAATCAATCAAATATATCTTTCCCAATTTATATTTATTACAGGATCTTTGAATGGTTATCCAGCTGGATACGGCGTATGTAGATAGAAGGATACGCCGTATTGGGAATTACACGTACGCGTTTTCTTATAAAGTTTAGGCGCTGATAGGCCGTATCTTCTTTGCTGGATACGGCGTATGTAGTCAGAAATAGGTAATCTTCAAATATCATCGTTTAAGCTCCAAAATATGCGCCTTTTGCCCTTTTAGCTTGTCTTCACAAAACACTCCGTAATTACTGCAATTAACAACTTTAAGCAATTAAGTAACAATTCTTGCAATAATTATATAAAAGTGAGTAATTTATTTGGGATAAATGATGGTATAAATGTAACGTTATTTGATGTCATCACACTAGTTTTAATGTTCGTACACGCTTGGGGCTTAGACATTATGTTTTTTTAATATGTGTATAATTTTTATTTTTGCGTTTTTTTACCAGCCACATACTTTGCTGGAAAAATCATACTCGCCGGAAAAAGGTTCGATGAAAACATCCTATGCCGGAGACAGACTCGCTGACTCACCGGGAATGGTTGCCGCCGCCACACAAACTCAAGAAACTCATGTCAACATGATGAGGAGGAAGATAGGATCAATGTAAACATATGATTTGATTTTGGATGTGATTGCCTCATTACCGCTGCGATGGTGGAAATGGAGGAGGAGGAAGAAGAAGGTTAATGGTTAAAGTGGGTTTTAATTTTAGTTTGTTTACAAAGCTTAGATTCAATTTTTCGAAAAAAGGGGATTGTTTTTTAACTGGAATGTAAGCATCATGTTGATTTTCTTAGTTTCTTATAAGTAGCAATTTTATAATGATGATGTTATATTGAGGAAATATATGGGTTTAAGATCATTATATGTTGTTCTTTTGTTATAGGAAAAATGATCGGCTCGGTAAGCATCCTGCTAATTGTTTTAATTTCTTATACAATAGTAATTTTATGATGATGATCATCATCATGTTACCTTGATAAAATGGATTCCTAATTTTTCAGTTTGCATGCCGTTGTGTTCGGATTTTGACGCTCAGCTGCTATTACACTTGCAGGCGGCTGCTGAGGTTGCGATTACATGCTTTGGGCAGCACCACCTGAGGTAATGAATTACTGCTGCTATAAAATAAAGTCGCAAATTGTTTTACCTGTAATTTAATGCTTTAAAATAAATAACATAGGTTTGATGTAGATGTGAACTGTTAAGGCGAGTTTTTATATTTTTAAGCTTACATAATTCGCCTTAGTTTATATGAAGGTTTCGATCCCCTCGAGGAGCTTTATTATAAATGTTTTACTAATCTATATTTGGAGTCGTTATTAGACATTACATTCACTGGAGCAATAGCTGCGAACCTTAAATGTCGATGGGTAAGCAAAAATCAGTACACTCTATCAGTTGTTTTTAGCTTTTAAATATGTTTTTACCTAACTGTAGTACCCATTGGAGGAGGCTCTGCTAGCAATGAAAGATGTGAAATTGATCATGTTAGTGACTGATGGAAATAGCTCAAAATGGCATTCAAATTTCTAAGCTCATTCTATCGCTTCTCTAAGATAGATGTTCTCATGCGCACCGATGATATATATGGCTCTAAAGAACATAACATTAAGTAACATAATAACCATAGTTGAACACTTGAACGTAGAAAATCTTCTATTAATAATCATATTAATGGTGATTTGCATACTATTATACCTTTTTTTTACAGTATTAACAACCAATATGCTTAAAATCCCTTCTGAAAGACCCCAATCAATTTATAACAGAACAACCATAGTATGGTTGGTTTCAGGTACTTTTACTTTTTTTAGACATTGGTTTTCCTTTATGTGTTGCAAGAACAGACCGATTTCAATCGCATCCTGTTTTTTATTATCGTTGAAAGATCATACATTCATAGTATTGTGTTGTTATCATTAACAGGGTATGATGGTTGATGAGAACGTGTCACAAGGTGTCATAGAACATGATGATGCCATACAACATACGGAAGAAATATCAACAAAAAAATCTCCTCAAGCTGATGATAAAAAATAATGGTCATGAGGTAAGCTTTTATTGTGGGTCAAAATGGGTCGTTTGACATTGGCCGAACGTGCAACACTTTATGTCCATGATATTTTGACATTATTCGATAATTAAATAAGACTATAAAAGTTATATTAGTAACTTAGTAATGTTTTTTAGGAGGATATAACTATATAAGCATTTGCCATTCAGTAACGTTTTGATGGTTTCGACCGATCAAGCAATGTATTGTTTATTGGTCTAAATTTGTGCATTGATGTTTAATGGTAATCGTCGATTGAATTTACATTGAAAAAAGAAGTATGGTTTTCTAACAGTTGCATGTTTTGTTTGCATGAGATGAGTCCACAGAAAACCATTAAACATCAATGCAGTGCACCGACTACCAGTTCCCATGAGAACAACGTCGACAAGCACCACAGCCGTAAAGGTAAGCTCAGCCATCCATACATTATTTCTCTTTTTATAACATCTTAACTGACGAGACATGTTGGTCGGGGGCTGTTGGGATGAACAAAAACATCTATGCCTACCTTATTGATAGAAATTTAATCTGTTAAATGATTAGGAAGGCTGTTATTTCAGGAATAACTTATCTTTTTAATTATATAACTTTTGTGACTTTGACGGTTTGACATGTGGGTTTTTAGCCAGTGTTTAAAAAATACATTTTAGAACAATAAATTACTCAATCCGACATGTACCATATAGTTTACCAATTGTATACAAGATAGGGATGCCTTGGCCGCAATTGTATGCAGCGACTTCATTGCACTCACAGCCATAAAACATTAATGTTTAACTATGCATTCAGTAACTAACCATTTCATTTTCTAGAGTGTAGCGACAAATATTAATTGTAAGTGTTGTGAAAGTAAAAAAGAAAACTCAAGGCTGTCTATGTGAAATACCACTAGGTCCTCCATCGCATCACTCAGTTTGTGAAAACATTGCATATTATTAATTGATTATTTTATCTCTAGATAACATAAAATGGACGTTCATGCTTAATATTCATGGGATTGAAATGAATATCTTAAAAAAATAAGCGAAAAGAGTGGTTAAAAGTTCATGAAACGTAGTGAATTGGCTGCACATAGTTGCAGCTGATATATTCCCATATAAGATATTTGCTTGAAAATTTAAACAAGCGCGTTTTCATTTGGTTCCACACCTGAATAGCTATCAATTAATGGTAAGAAATTACGTTTTGTAGTGATCTGTTGTGCAACCTCAACGTTTTCTACCTTTCTCACATCACACTTAATTTTTTTAATTGACAGGTTATCCAAGACATAAGCTTTAGTCGGTATTATCAGTGGATTTCTACTGTTACATCCAAGGGCACATGCCACATTTTTTGCTCTACTGTCCAATAATCCGATTCGGTCTATGCCATGGTGGTTTACTCCATTGTTCGTTGTAGATGAGCTACCATTTCCACCACATCCTCTTACTCTTTTTGTAGTGGGTAATACCAAGAACCATAGTCCTTTTAGGGGTAAGACTAATATGCCTTTTGGTGCTATTGCAGGTAAGCAGGATGTTCCCAATATGGTGAATTCTTTGGATCATCTGTTAATTAATACTTTATCTTGATATATAGTTCAATATGAACCACATATGCACCAGTTCAAAGGTAGCAGCTCTAGGTATTACAAAGAAATTCATGTTAAAAGAAAATACCAGTTTATGTTTTATATAATAGATGCTTTGATTAGTGGCTTTAATATGTATGGGTGGATACCTTCCATTCGGGCTCTTGTTGGTGACAACACACCAAGAAAAATGTTGATTCGTATACATGCTTTACTTCACGCTAATATACAGCATATAAGTGTTTCCATATCAAGTATTACTAATCAATTTTTTTTAATTTAATTATATATATTGTTGGAAGAGTAGTTAGAGGAGGTTTAAACAACCAATCAGGTTCAACCACATGCGAGATGTAGTGAGAGATTTGACGTAAGCGTGTCTATAAAAAAGTTTTTACTTTTATTATTTTGTGTTCCCAATCTGACAACAATTACATTCTAATAGAGTGGGGGGGGAGGGGATCAAGTTTGTCGCCTATTATACCTTGCGCAAAGCACCTGCAAGGCTCTCACATGTTATACAAGAGCAGGGGACAATATACCTAACCCGTGTTAAGCTTGTTCACACCGACACAAGTATATACTTTCAACTTTTTAGTTAACTCTTTCAAACCCTTCTTCATTTGTGTGTTTTTTTCTAATCATGCATCGTATCCCTCTCTTCCCAGTAAACTTGTTGGTTGACACGGAAATAAAAAATGCCGAGTTTGACCCCGATATGAAGTTAGCCAAGAACATGATGGCTATGAAGATATGAAGCACATGCAACTAATTTGAAGCTCTTGTCTTTTACATCATTTGAATATCTAAATTCTAAACATTTGTTCTTTTGCTTTCATGAATTGGTGACCTACTGTTTTTATGATTATATGCAGACATTTATTGTTTTTTGAATAATTGTTTTTTAATAATAGAAGAAATTTAGAGTTTATTGATATTGATTTTCAGTCCTGTAGGATTTCAAATAATTTCACACAAAAATCTAGAGAGAGAGAGTTAGAGAGAGAGAGAGATGGATGGAGAGAATAAGGAAAAACACACTAAAGAGTGTATGTAAAATGATTTCTTCCAACACTCCATCATCATAGTGTGAGAGGATTAAATATGTCCCTTACAAAATGCTATGAAACGGGTTATGCTGTGGCTTACATGGGTAAAGACCCGGCCCAATCCAAGATCATACATTACTAACAAACTACGAGCTATGCTAAAACATGAAATACATAGGGGACCGAGTCTATTTCTTAAACCTAACAATCCCTCCTAAGGGAGGTCCGCCCCAGAAATTACAATTTGAATTATAGCATTCTATGAGTTGATCATTGACTCTGGCTCGTAGTCTTTGATTCTTCAAGTACTATCTTTGTACGGCAAGTAGTGATCTTTGAGCATAGTTCCTTTGACTTGTGTGATCTTTGAGCTTTCTTTGAGATCATCAGCCACATTAAATCTCTTAATCATCCTTGTTGTGAAGTATTGCCTTCATGTGATGTTGTGACCTTCGGACCGGCATGCTCACGAACACTTCTGGAACAATGATAGCAAGCAACAGAGTTACACAAAGCTGGGTTGTAGGTCATATCAGCTACATGACGTCTTTGATAGAAATCTGAAGTGGTGATCATGGGATTATGAATTGAGCATGTCTCTGTCCAGTAGCTCCTACCGACGAGATTCACTGCAAGTATACGGTTATCAACAAACACACGAAAGTGTCTTTGTTCACTTTCGTTGAATAAGGTTGCAAGGACCACGGTTCCCTGTTAATCAGTATAAATACTGCCTGTGATCAGGTAGACTTCCGAAGAATCTCCTTGACAGGGTTTCGCAGCTACGCTAGCCGTTCTCAAACCGGAGCGTCTCAAAGTAGACAAAGCACGGAATGAGTGAACCAGTAGATTAAAACCCACTGATTAAACGAGAAATTGATTTGAAAATCATCGCGTTTCACCAAAAAAGAGTTTTTGTGACACATCGAAGGTTTTATAACATAAATCAAATTCATCATAAACACTTTTGGTTTGAAAGATAATACACATCATAGTCCTCAAAAATCAGTGTTGAAGCACATCCGAAAGGTTTTTCAAAAGCTACTCGTCAATTCTCTACTAGAGAACAAGTTTGAACTAAGAATCGCACCATCGTTTCTTTCCAGTTATCACAAGCTTGATCCTCAAGAGGATCTCACATGTCACCTACCAAGAGCTTGTTTGATGTTGGCTCTAGAAGGATTTCCATCTTCATTGTGAGTACTTTCGTATCACTCGGATGTTCTGGCAATACCACGAGGATAATGCGTAGGACTCTTAAGATCTTTACTTGTTATCACATTGTGTGATGAGCAAGCATAGTTTGGTAATTAGTGTCTTAACGAGATTTGATGGATGATCTTATAGCTCTAGACCTCAAGTATTCAATTTTTGGTTTTTAGTAGTGCGAGAGGCTGGAGCAGACTGCCACCTTTTCAATATCATCTAACTCGGAGTGAGAGAGACGATAGAAATGTATTGATCTCCGTAAGAAATGAAACAAGAATCCTTTGAGGGATCTTGAGTGGCTAGGGAGGGTTGTGCAGCGTATCACTGGGTCCATGATACTTGTCTTCAATGTCAACAATCAACCATGTGATTCTGACAGCATATGTAGTGACCCGGTTTCTGCCTAATGTTTAAGGAGGGCTGCTTTCTTTTCACCCTTTATCTTAACATTTCTTTTTCATTCTTCAACCCTCGGGCTGCTTTTATTCGAGACTTCATTACTAGTACCTTGTTGGGTATGTTCCAGTACTAGCTCCATCTCAGTCCGCACTATTCCCTTATTCTCACATTACTCCTTTTGTAATCATACCTAAGGACGTCTACACTAACTAGTGGATTGTCCCTGGGTAGATCCCTCCGGCTCTGGCGGGATCATGGGAACATGTACCTAACCATACCATCCTTATAACTCCGATAAAGTAAATACAGGGTCGGTCTTTTGGTACTGTTCTCTTCGCCATAAAACCATTTGAAAATCAATCAAGGTACGGGCGATGTAAACATCAAAGCATTAGTACCTCGATTGTTTTGATTCATGAACTCTCCCCCACAACATGTGCGTCGATATCGAAATTGTTTTGCCACATGGAGGAGGATACATGCTTGAGTCTTAATAGATTACATTTTTATCATATTTAATATTTAAATCACATTCTCTCCCCTATCAAAAAATTTCAAACCCTTGAGATTTAGACTCAATTGATTTAAATATGTTAGAAATTTGTGGTCTGATTAAATACAAGCCGAATATTGGAACCTATATAAGCTTCCCCCTCAATTAATGAGGGATACTTATTAGTATCAGTATGATGATTTATAGAATGATTGGAGTTTTAACGTGAACCTGAAAAATTCATTAAACTACACATAACACTGGATTACCACACTACTGTATTGAGGTACACAAGATTATATATGAAAAACAGACCTGACAGGTTTAAATCAAGTATGAGTTAGTCATACTGTCCTCTGCAATAGTCTTTTGTCCATTTCTGTTTTCCTTGCACCAACCAGCACTTCTAAACTCCTTTTGAAATGTCTTTCCAGCAAGAGGTCAAACACATTTGAACATGAGCTTGGTGTGTTGTGGTGTGGGTTGTTGATGCTGTCTTGTCAGTAAACCATTGATATAAACAGGGTCAACCGAGGTAGTTCGTTGGACAACAAGGTCCTCTTGATGAATGGGAACACCCACCATTGATTGAATCTCGAGTTCAGCAGATGATAGAGTTAAATTGGTTTGTACATACCCAACTTGTTTCTCTGCAACTATTGCTTCAGTTTTGTATTCTCAGCTTTGTTTTCCTCATCATTGGAGACATCATGAACTTCCTTAATAGATTAAGAAAGTAAGTTGCTTGAGCTACCAGAATTGTCCTTTGGCTCATCGGGAACCTCTAGAGTAATACCAGATCCTTCACTTGAACCTTTGGAAAGTTGTTGAATTTTATGGTCAAGCAAGCTTCATCTTCATTTAGAGAGCTTCCACAGCTTCCCCCCGAATCAGCAATCCTTTCTTAAGTAGAAATTTATGGCTTTCTTGCACGCCGCATTATAAGACTTGATGTGTAAAGCCTAAATATCCGAAGTACACAATTAATTCGAAACCATAACACCAAAGTCAATTAAGACACGGATGTATGAATTTCTCCTTATATGATAAAGATGATATAGATTGAAACATCAAAGACAACTAAGTCCTGGATGTCACAATTATACCCGCTAAATAGTGAAATATAACACTTAGGCAACTAAGTTCCGAAGTACACATTCTTCTTGTCAAGATACTGACCTATCTAAAGGATCACCATACTATTAACAATACTATGAGACCTCTTTTGTCAACAGATTCTACTCCTTCAAAATAAGCTTAGTGATTGACTGATTGGGGAAATATTAAATGAATTAGAAACATATCATCAAACTTCAAGGCTTCTAAAACTACGTAATTATTTCCAAACAAACCTAAAACTGTGAGGTGATTGGCAATCTTGGTCGTCTGTAGTTTTAAGCCTAAGCCACTAATCATGAAATTATATTTAAGCCCATTAAGTTATTAACTTATGACAACTGAAGCCCTTGGAGTTAAAATAAATTAACTCCCCTCAAAGTATTATTCCATTAAGTAAAATTATTTCCATAAAATTATCGTGACAAGTTGATAGATAATTCGAAAACACTATCTTCCCCTCGAACCAAAGACCCTAATTCTATTAAAGATCATATTGTATATGTTCGAGTGGTCAGATTTCATGCAACTAATCTGTTTGTAATGTCGAAAACTGATAATGATTATATTAGAACCTTTTTCAAATGGTTAACCCGAACATGATTTATATTAAAATATATTTGAGACAACCACGTACGGCGTTATAAAACTTGTACCCAAGGCAACCTAGGTCTATCCTATTGCAAGTTAAAAGGCCGTAAGTTCTAATTACCATATGTTCATTCTAACCTTAAAGTATGACACAAGTAACATCTAAGCTTAAATGAGTTAAAAAATACATTAACACACCTATCCATCATATCCTTACTGTCAAACCTTTTTGTTTACTCCATGATATTGAAAGATCATTTGAAAGAATTAATATGCACATTTCTCCCCCTTAAATTATCCGCAGTTTTCTATTTAAAGAGTTTAATATTGTTTGAGTGATAGAAAATTCTTAAATCTATTATGATGAGAAACTAAGATGGACAAGCACTTTAACGACCCAATAATTATTTAGAAGAATCATAGACGAAAAATCATTTGGTTAAAAAGAAGACTTCTCTTCTTGATCAAGAAATAATGCACTGAAGCGTACATGTGCACGGATATGACGTAATCCATGCCCGGGAGAACTTAATCACCCGTTGTTAGGAACAGCCGTCTTTTTGGCGATGTGCTTTCCTCATTTTGAAAACCGGGTTGCATATCAGAAATAATAGCAAGCCATTTAGACATGTTTTGAAAAGTTTGAACTTCCGTTCGAGCTTCATTTAAAGGCTCGTGTCATTATTGAATGACATTTCTAGGTCCGTAAATATTATCGATAAGCAGAAGACATGTCTTGAAAAACTATTTTTGGTATTTTCTATTTTCTGATTTTATTGGATTTTGTGGTTTTATATAATTTTTGTATTTTCTTTTTGTTTGAAATATTGTTAATATTTACCATAGGATACTTGAAGCAAATCGTTTACTCATCCTGATCATTACCGAAAGACGATTGAGTGTCTCTGGCTTCATACTCTTCATGCCAAGCCGCGGGAGAATGAATTCGAATCGTTCTATGGGCAGTGCCTTAGTGAATATATCAGCTAGTTGATACTATGTCCTCACGAAATACAACTCAACCACTCCCTTCTCCATTTGTTCTCTGATGAAATGATGTCGGATGTCGATGTGTTTAGACCTGGAGTGTTGGACGTTGTTGCAGCATAGAGCTATGGCACTCTTGTTGTCACAATACAGAGGGATGTGATTGTAATGACAAAGCCCTTAATCTATAATTAAGAACCGCATCCATAGGAATTTGGCACAGCAAACCAGACATCGCGAAGTATTCAGCCTCTTAAGATGAATTGACGTGCTAGTTTGCTTCTTTTGATGACCAAGCTAACTAACTTCACCAAGGGAAACTGAGCACTACCAGATGTTCTTCTCGAGTGTCTTGACAACCTGCAGATCTCGTTTGCGTCTGCTTTTAGTGCCATAGCGTGTCTTCGATACCACAAGACCCCATATTTATGGATCCTTGGAGATACCGAAAGACCCGTTTAATTGCTTCAAGGTGCTTTTTAGTGGGCTTAGATTGATATCTAGCACACATGCACACAGCAAAAACCAGGTCAGGTCTACTAGCGGTGAGATACATCAGGGATCCAATCATACTGCGATATTGGAGTCTGGTCAACAGGGATCCCCGAGAGGTCTCATCCAGTTTTGTTCGCACCACCATAAGGAGTGTACCCCAGGGTCACTTTTATGAAGATCAAAATTTCTTTAAAATCACATTAGCATATTTAGATTGATTTATGAAAATGCCTCTAGGATTCTGAGAAATTTGTAAGCCTAAGAAAAATGGATATTTGACCCATCATCGACATTATGAAAATTAGAGCTCTATTTCATAGAAAAATGTCACAAGTCATTGGGGTCGTTCGAGGCAAATATATATCATCAACATATATTTTGACCATGAAAGTGTTTGCCTGTTTTCAAAGAATAAGGTTGGGATCGACTACAGCCTTGGAGAATCCTTGTGCCTAGAAGTGAAACTTCGACATAGTGGTCTACCACGCCGCGAGGTGCCTGCATTAACCCGTAAAAGAGCTTCTTTCAACGGTAAGAACAATGATGTGGACGATCTGGGTCAACAAAGCCTTCTGGTTGGCTCACATAGACTTCTTCTTTAAGCTCACCATTTAAGAATGCAGTTTTCACGTCCATTTGATAAACTGTCATGTTTTTGCTGGCAGCATTAGCAAGAAATATTCGGATAGCTTCAAGTCTGGCGACCGGGGTAAAGGATTCTTCAAAATCAAGACCTTCTTCTTGAAGATATCCTTTCGTTACAAGACGTGCCTTGTTTTTCAACACGTTACCATACTCGTCAAGTTTCACCTTATAAATCCACTTTAGAGCAATAATCGTTGCACAGTCTGGAGGTGGCACTAATTTCCATATGTCCAGCCGATCAAATTCATGGATTTCATCTTGCATGGCTTGAAACCAGCAGTCTTCAGTAACAGCAGATTGGAAGTTTTTCGATTCGACTTTGGACAGTACTGAATTGTAGAAACACCACAAAGTATCTGTAGCAAGCTGCTTCCGAGTAGATATCGATCTAGAAGGGTTCCTAATAATATTATCAAAAGGATGAGAGGCGGTCCATTTTTGAAGATGTTCATAAGGCTGAGTGGTTTGGTTGGATTCAGTACTTGCGGTTACCCTAGAAGATGATGCTTCAGAGTTATGATCTAGACGAACACATTGACAAATGGTTCAGGATCAGCCGCGGTAAAAGGATTTACTTCACACGACGGCTCAGCTGCAACACCTTGATGTACTGAAGAGGATTGATGGTCCAAAGATGATGATGAGTGACTTCCAGATGGTGCCTCTTGATCGATGAGGATGGATACTAATGGACCGGTAGGGTTGACTGAAGCTTGAGCTGCAGGAGCGGGGGGTACCAGACGATCAACCGTGGAAGTCTCAAAATATTCATCAAACATAGGCTGGAACAAAATCTCCAGTTCCTTATTTGTAGGAGGTACATAAGGTGCTACAGGAGGAGGATTGAGTACGAGCCCTGAATTGATAGGTCCATGCGTCAAAAGGTTAGGTGCGGGTCCTGAACTGGAGTGTACAGGAGCCGTATGACCATTTTTCAAACATCAATCACCATGTAGTTAATTCACACTTCTCCCCCTCAAAAATTGCATATGAGTTTGCCATTTTTGATTGAACAAATAAATAACAATACAAGCTAATGTACATCGATCCACTAAATGGCTGAATGAGCATGGGAAAATATGAAGAATGTTGATGAGAATGGTCAAAAACAAGAAGATTTCTCTTCTTTTGAAGATAAAGCGCACTTAATCGTACGCCTTTCTTTTCATAAAGGAACGGGGCCTAAAGTGTTGTCAGCAGACGCCATCTGTCATTGAAGAACGAGGCCTAAACTGATGAGAACAAACGTCATAGGTAATGTGCATCAGATTAGAATCCCTTGAACCACTGGTTTATGAGATATCAGTCTTTTCGGCATCCAGACTTTAAGTCTTTCCTTTATAAGATTACAAGATGTACCTGCACTTAAGTTAGTAGTACCTGCACTGACATTAAGAATTTGATTGCATTCATATGGGTTAGTGATATCATCATTTGAACCATTTGGCAACTTTGGTTGTATTATCGGTGAACATCTTTCCAGTAGGTATCCACCTAAGACCAGCAATCTTGAAAATTATACCTGTCGGTTTCCACCTAAGACAAGATTTAGGAGTGTTTGGTTTCTCATGCACAGCGGAAGACTTCTTGGGAGAAAATCTTTGTCCTTTAGCAATCTGTCTACCAGGTTTTTGAGTAGACTCTTTGGTTCAACGGGTTTGTTGATGTTTCCAGTCTTAGGGGATTGAACCTTAGCACGTGAATTTACCTCTTTCAGGAATTTTGTTATACAATTATCATGATTTGCATTAAAGACACATTTATGACACGTTGAGCAAACAAAGTGTTTGGAACGTCAGTAAAAGAACTAGATTCATAGTGTGATCTACTAGCGACCCACCATTTGACATTCCACACTACTCTTAGATAAGGCAAACTCCTAGTTATTTAATGTATTCTCTTAGGATTTGGTTTGCTACCATTAGTAGGTTTTATAGATAGTAGTATGCTCACACTAGTTTGAATTCCTATTCTTTCTTGTGTCTTTTTCCTAGCTTTCCTCTAAGATAGTGATATGAGCCATTATCATTTGAACCATACGGTTCTTCTTTGGACTATTCCTAAATGGAGCCAGGTGAAATTCACGTGATGAGGTTTTGCAAGAACATATTCTCGAACTTTAGGCAAATAATAAGGAGTGACTGGTTTTGACAAAACGTTAATCACATCAACTTAGGAGGCAAACCGTGGTTTTGAAAAGTTAGGTCGTTCAGATTTAAACGCATTCGGTTGTCTAACAACTGATTGATTTCTGGGTGGTTGTAAAACCGGTTTCCCTAAGATTGATGGTTTTGGAAACTTAGTATCCACGCTATTTCCTTTTAACTTTCTTAATTCGTTTTTCAATGCTACATTCGCAAAAACCTTTTCTTGAATCTGAGCTTTTAAATCAGCATTTTCAACTGACATACTTTTTGACATTGAGTAAATCAGTGAGCATTATGATCTTTCGTCTGAATTCGTGTCTTTTTGATAGAATCATAAAGTTCTTTGTAAGTCTGTTTTAAATGCTCATTTTCCTTATTTAACTTCTCATTCTCTGCAAGTAATTTAGCCACACTACTTTCTAGTTCAATGTTTATTGTTTCCAAAACATCAATTTTATGTTTAACTTTGGCTTCATTACTTGCTTCCTTCACACTTTTAATTTGATTCTTCAAGTTGCAAATTAGTGTGGTTTTGGCCTGTAGCTGAGCTTTCAAATCATTTATCTCAAAAAATTCACAAAACTCAGGAGCATCTTGGTTTTTACATGGTTTGTTACTTTGAAAACTTTCTTCCTTATTATGTATTGAAATTTCAAGTGAAAATACAAGTTTTTCAAGTAATAAAAACCTGCGTGAAAGTTCATTATACGTTTCTTTTTCAATCATTTCTTTTGATTTGACATGCTCGGCTTTAAGCAATGACTTTGCTTGATATTGTTCAGCATTCCTGGTCAATCTTCCTCCCTTGACACATATTTGTTGTATCAGGAGTGGTATTGCTATCATCATTTTCCAACAGATTGTGTCTTATATGGGTTCAGAATGCTCAGTATGCTGTGTTCATTAGCAAGGATTTATGTGAGCAATCAATTGTACCTCAGCAAATGGGCACTTGGTCATTTACTGGTCTGATATCTACATCTACAGCAAGTGTGATATAAGTCCTTGAACTGCTGCTTGTATCATGCTTATCTGACTTAGTCCCACTGCATTCTGTAACAACTAAACTAGCATCCAATGCTTTACTCGAAACAACCTTACTCTCTCTTGACTGCATCTGTCTTTCATTCATCCTTCTATCATACTGTCTTTTATGACGTGTTCTTTCAGCAAGAGACTTCTTAACATTACCCATGTGTAGGAGTAGTGTTTCTCTAAACTGTTTAACTTCGATTCCAGTGTATTCAGCAAAATACTTTTCTGTCATTTGACTGTCATAATCCCAAGTGAATTGCGAGTCGATGAACATCTGAAATTGTTTGTTGATCACGCAAAAGGCAGCCATAGATCTATCTCCTTGAAATTCATCTTTGTCAAGTTGCTTTTCTAGTTGATCCAAGTTTAGTAACATTATGCCTGTGAAAGTCTGAACATCTTGTTCAAAGAGTGTCGTAAATGCCCGTTCGAAACATCCATTGATTTTTAAATCATTGTATGAAAGAACCTGGAGATGTGATTGAAGTAGTCGAAAAGATTTCATGCAACTTTCCTTTGCTTTGTGTTGCATTTGTTGCAATTGATACAACTCTCTCTCTTGTGAATTTGAATTCAAAGATTCCATTGAAATACGATGTGTGAAATGGAATTAAGGATCTTAAGTAGATAAAGTGATTGTTGTTGTGGATAATTTGAATTTGAGTTCATGGGATTTTACAATTCTATGACTTAAACCGAGAAAAGAATAATCTTTTACGGGATTTTACTAAATCAAGAAGAAACCGTGAGAGAATGATGAATCGTTGTGATTTATTGTTAGTGAAATCTTTGTTGTTGTTGAAGTACTTGAACTGTTGTTGTGCAACATTAAATTAAGTTAAAAGGAATCTAATGGTGACGATTTCTACAACTAAAAGGGCTAAAAGTAAGAAAAATTAAAAACTAAAATTAAAAACTTAAAAAAAATAAATATAAAAAAAATAAAAGTTTAAAAGTGAAAAGGTGTGAAACTAAAAGGTTATATTTAATCTTGCTTTAAAAAACAAAGGGTTAATAGTAAACTAGTTTAAATCTAAAAGTTAAAAATGAAAACTATTTAAAAGTCAAGGGGCCAAAGTTGCAAATTACAAATTATGTTTATAAGAAAATACTACTTCGCGCCTATTGTTTATCTTCTTCATTTCAAAAAAGTGAAAAATGCAACGATTGGTTTTAGCTTCGTGTGGGCTCGATTCTTTATCGTCGACAAAAACTAAATATACCACGATGATCTACAAAGGACCGCGATCGAGATGGTATATGTTAGAAGACCCGCGAGCAACCGAAGCACGAAACCGAAAAACCCGAAACACGTTGAATCAAGCCCGTTTAACCATGTTATGCTTATGTATAAATCGTTTATGTTTTAGTAAGTGAATTAAGCCCTTGAGAGATAATGGTCCAAAGTAGGTCAATGTAAAGCAAATCTCAAAGAAACCAAAACGCAAGTCTTGTGTTATAGCAAAACGCAGTCTTCACTGACAAAATTTGGGCAGCATAACTTTTCTATTAGGTTGCAAAAAGGTCTTCAATCAGGCAAATCTCAATGCCTATGTAACAAAACGCAAGAACATTGAAATGCAAAACGCAATGAAACCTTGGAAAAACACAAAACGCAACTTTCAATATAGTCAAAACGCATGTCACTTTTTAGGACCACTTTTGTTTTCTTGCTAACTTTTTTGCCAAAACAGAAACATGTGTCCTTTCGGCTTTGTCTTGTGCAAACAGTGGCCACAAAGTAAACAATTAAGCTCAAAAGAATAAGCTACCACTGAGTCGCTTGTAAGCAAAAATAAGCCACCAAAAAGAACTTGAATGAGCCTTTTAATCCAAGAAGTAAGATGAGACACAACAAGCTACGAGAAGTCTTAAGCTACTAACAAGTTTCTAAATAAGCTTCACTTAACCGGAAAATGCTACAAGAACTATTAACCAAGGGATAAACAACTCAAAATAAGCCCAAGACTTTTGCCAATAAGCTATACGACATAAAAATATTTTAAACCAAAAACGCACCCTGCTGGTTAAAGAATGAAATTTTATCTGTTTGACTTGTTCTTTTCTTTGACGCAAAACACAAACAAAATGCACCCTTATTGTTAAAGTCACCCTACTGTTTGAGAATAAAGCCCAACGTATGGATATAAGAAAATAAACAGTAGGCCCAAAGTTTAATCTAAAGAATACTCAAACTCTTAACTATTGAAAAAAAGAAAAAAAATAGAGCGAAATGAGATTTTTTGTTGAGACGAGGTGAAGAAGAAAAAATTTTTTAAAAAAAAAAGCCAACCAAAATAACTTAAAATATTCTCACAACAAAAACACTAACCCACCCGTGTCGAGTGATACCAAATGTAGGAATTCTATATTTGACACAAAAATCTAGAGAGAGAGAGAGTTAGAGAGAGAGAGATGGATGGAGAGAATAAGGAAAAACACACTAAAGAGTGTGTGTAAAATGCATTTCTTCCAACACTCCCTCTCCATGTAGTGGAAGGGTTATAAATAGTTCTTACAAAATCCTATGAAACGTCTATGGTAGTGGGCTATAACATGGAGTAAAGACCCGGCTCAATACCATAGACTATACTATTACTAACAAAACTACGAGTTATGCTAAACATGAAAATACATGGGGTGACCGAATCTTTTTCTTAAACCTAACAAGTCCAACTCGTAGTTGTTGGTTGATGATGCGGTTTTTATGATCTTAGGTTGCTTTTTCATCGAGACGTGCACGTTTAGTTGGCTTTTTGGGTCATTCTTGCTACTCGGTGTTGTGGATTTGTACTTGAATTTCAATAACAGTGAATGGGTAACCTGTAACCTGTCACATACTATACTTATGTGATACGTTAAAAATATAACTATTACAATTTTGCATTGTCGTATATCTAGCTCTTTGACTGTTGTAGTTGCACCATTATACGCTCAGAAAAAGGGTGGGTTCTTCAGGATCATACATTTTTACATTGATTATAAGAATTTGATATCACCTATTTAATCATGTGATTCTACTTTAGGTCAAATAACGATGTTTAAAGTAGTAGATTATATCATTAGTTACTGTAAACATATTTTTATAACTGAGATAAATCCAAGATTATTTTAACTATTTCTAACTTAAAACAACTAATCTCATATGATTCTAATTTCTTCAAGTGGCAATAAACTAAAAATATAGTCGAATAGCTAATGACTAGGGCTGTAAACGAACTGAACGTTCAATGAACATTTCATGAACCGTTCAGTAAAAAGTTCGTTTATGTTTGTTTATTTATTAAATGAACGAACACGAACAACATTTTTCGTTCGTTTAATTAAATGAACGAACATGAACAAAAGTCTTGTCCGTTCATTTATGTTCACGAACGTCTGATTATTCGTTCGTTTATGATCGTATATATGCTTATGTTCATCAATCGTATCTTTTTATTATATAGTTTTACAATTGATTTACTTAAACAAAACAACACATACAAAACACAATATTGTGTGTATTTTTGTAAAATTTATGTTTATTTACGTTCGTTCGTTTATGTTTGTTCATTTATGTTTGTTTAGTGTCTTAATAAACGAACATGTACAAAGTTATTTCTTAATAAACGAACATGAACAAGAAAATTCGTTCGTTTAAGTGATCGTGTTCGTTTATTTGTGCGGCTAAAATTAAATGAACGAACATGAACAAGCATTCGTTCGTGTTCGTCCGGTTTGTTTACAGCCCTGCTAATGACTAATAATTCTTACAAAGACATAGGGGGTGTTTGTTTTGTCTTTTATAACCGGTTTATGCTTATTTGGTTTTGGGCTTATATTCCATAAGCTCATTTTTTGTGGATTATCTTGAAACTCTTTGGATTATATAAATTGATTATGTTATAAGCTCACTTTCAGTGGCAAAGGAGGGGGTGCTAATTTGTACTCATTCGACTTCACGCTTATGGCCATTGGAACAGTTTATAAAAGCAGATGCAACTGCTAATATTTACTCAGTCCACAAACTACTTACTGCCTTTATATGAACAAAACATAAGAAAAAAAGTACATACCTAGACGTTAATCTGTTATACCTATATCAAACATAAAAAAAAACCAACAATATAGTATCATGTAACTTTAAAATGGTGTTTGACGTGACTATTTACCTGACTTGCCGATAGACGCGTTCATGTATGTTTTAATACTGTAGTAATGTAATTGTTAACCCTTTTTGTAGTTTGAAGACACGATGCTTGGAGTTACACAAGCTAGCACCAGTATTATAACCCCCATTAGTGTTGATTTAAACAAAGGTACGGTTTGTTTCTGGTTTTAATATCGATATAATAATTATTTTTTTTAACTTTTAATACAATTTCACTTCATTCACTTTTATGCTAGAAAAACGCAAACCATTGTCTAATAAAGATGTTCGTGCACCGCATATGGGGAAAAAAGGCAAGACCAGCTCTGCCTACGTTGAAGAAACACCACCTCACTTAAATCTCTCTCTTAATAGGGTACCATTCGGAACATTGCACAATATGATAAATACTAATGGACCTCAAAAACACCCGCCATTACAAACACCATCGCTTCATAACCTGCCAAGCAATAAAGAAAACATAACACCATTACAAACACAACGTTCCTATGGTTCAACCTCTGTCTGCAGAGAACCAATAAAAAAGTCCAGCTAACCATAGTACCAAACCAATGCATATCGCGTTTTTTATTTTGACTCCAAACAACCTATTATGGGAACGTTACACGAAAACTACCCTGCAATATATGGCATCAGATCAATAAAATATGGAACGGCATCGTTAGGGGATTCCCTGTGGTGCACGAATAGTTCAGCCTTAGATTAAGATTATAAAACTAGAGCAAATTGGGCTATCCCAACAATAGAATCCTATCCATAATGCACATAATGGGCGCACTCGTTGCAGTAGTCGCGTTAAGAGTTCATTTTTATTACGCAAACAGTTATAGGCACTTACCAGTTGACACAAGACTATAACTAACCCTAACATAATAAAACACTCTATGAGAAAAGGCGCGAATATAGCAGTTTAAGGTTGCCTCCAATTCATGTGCATCGATTGTCTTGTTCTAGGATAATCTTCTTGGAGGGGGTCTGTTTCACAATTTGTTTTTAAAAGTTTAAAAGTAATTTGTAGTGTTTAATGATTTAGTTTTGGTAATCTGTGTTAAAGCTAAAAATAGGGGGCAAGGACAGTATGTTGAGAGCTGTGTTGTGTAACAATCATGGAAAAAAAATTATGTCGATTGTAGGAATGCCATATGGGTCACCATGAAGCTCAAACGTTTCCACTACGATTTTCCTCTTTCGAATTCGGTGATCTAATCTAGATTTAATCTCTGCTCAACAGCACAAATTAAATAATAAATATAAGGTAACAAACTGGAGTGAGGAGAAAAGAGAGTAGATATCGCGAAATTCACCGATTTCGAAAGGCGGGAAAACTCGAGGAAATCGTTGTAGATTACTGGGAAATCCATATGCAATCCCACAATCAACACATAATTTTTTCTCATTGAGATGTTGATTACATAGTAAACACACGAAAGCTCCTTTTCCAACATCCTGTCCTGCACCTATTTGTTTAAAACCAAAACCAAAAACAAAATCAAACACTAACAAATTACCTTTTAAATTTAAATACAAAAATAAGATGAAAAGCAGAAGAGATTACCTAGACAAGACAATCGATTAGGCGAGGAAATGGATAGTGAACACTTAAGGCTGTAAATTAAGAATTTACGCGAGCCTTTTTCTCAGGAGTTTTTGTATATTATGTTAGAGAGGTTTAGATTTTTTTTGTTTCCCAAAACTGTATAATTGCTCTTAAACCGTTAAGTATACAGAAAAATCAGAACTAAATTCCAGTGCCACTGAGCTAAAGGTGCGCCATTGGCATATTAGATAGGATTTATTGTTAGGGCTGGCCCAATTTTGCTCAACTTACATTTTACTAAGGTCGATACTAGGCGAATACCCGTGCACGCACGGAAAATCCCTAGCGACCGATAATTAAGGATATGCAATATTGTGGTACGTTTTTCGTGTAACGTTCATAATAGGATTGTTTGGGTCAAAATAAAAAACGATATGCAATTGGTATGGTACTATGGTTAGGCATGGACTTTTTATTGGTTCCTACAGAGGTTGAACCATAGGAACGTTGTGTTTGTAATGGTGTTATGTTTTCTTTATTGCTTGGCAGGTTATGAAGCGATGGTGTTTGTAATGGCGGGTGTTTTTGAGGTCCATTAGTATTTATCATATTGTGCAATGTTCCGAATGGTACCCTATTAAGAGAGAGATTTAAGTGAGGTGGTGTTTCTTCAACGTAGGCAGAGCTGGTCTTGCCTTTTTCCCCCTATGCGGTGCACGAACATCTTTATTAGACAATGGTTTGCGTTTTTCTAGCATAAAAGTGAATGAAGTGAAATTGTATTAAAAGTTTTTAAAAAAATTATTATATCGATATTAAAACCAAAAACAAACCCTACCTTTGTTTAAATCAACACTAATGGGGTTATAATACTGGTGCTAGCTTGTGTAACTCCAAGCATCGTGTCTTCAAACTACAAAAAGGGTTAACAATTACATTACTACAGTATTAAAACATACATGAACGCGTCTATCGGCAAGTCAGGTAAATAGTCACGTCAAACACCATTTTAAAGTTACATGATACTATATTGTTGGTTTTTTT